>CM022546.1:3449911-3631338 GCA_012273795.1 Dendrolimus punctatus | reverse complement strand
CTTGTCATGCACGCTCGTCTGTTCTTAAGGCTCCTGACATCATAAAGGCATTTAACTTGAAGTTATTGGGGTCGGAACGATATGTTTTTTCCTTTAACACTCCTCAATTCTGACACACATCTTCTGTCTTACCACAAACCATCATATAGTCCTTCACATAAATCATCCATTAATATGAATGAAATCCTGAACTGTATTTTATACTAGCACTAGCTGTCCCGGCAGACGTCGCCCTGCCCGGTAAAAAAAATTAGGGGTGGACTACCCCTAACATTTAGGTGGATGAAAAATAGATGTTGGCCGATTCTCATAGATACCGGATAAGCACAAAAAATTTCATCAAAATCGGTCAAGCCGTTTCGGAGGAGTATGGCAACGAAAACTGTGACACGAGAATTTTATATATTAGATTTGCCCGCGACTTCGTCTACGTTTCTTATATTCTTGAAATATAAACTATCGCCACCCGGGAAAATTCCTGCGGGATTCCCGGGATATGATTTTAAAGGAACTAAATTGTTTCATTTTAAATCACTTCGAGAAAAAATCCCAAGATAAATAGAAGCGAATTGTCTAAAACTAAGAATTGGTTGGCGATAAACGAAAACCCTATTGAAATCAACCCAGTAGTTTTAACACGAGTCCCAAACAAACATACAAACCGACAAACAGAAAAAAATGCATCGTGTTCGCCACCATTTGTGAAGTCTAAATACAGTTGTTTTTTTATATCTTCAATATAGATACATGGCATTTTTATAATATTATAGATTTTATTGCGTAGTTTTCGCCTGTCAAACGGATAGACGTGTGACATGCGACGCAAATAACAAATGGCGGCACCACGCGATGTCACCACACGTCGTGGGGGGCACGTCATGATAGCACGCGGTAATGGTATTTGAAAATCGAATATTCAATTGTGTATACAATGGCTACGTTCCAGAAGGGAAAGAAAGAAAACTTTATTTGCAAAAATATCATAATTAGCGTAATTGCATTCTTTATAATATTGTTATACATAGAGCATATTTTGAAAATTTGTACGCCGCATTTTCAGCAAACAAGGCTTGCACTCAGCATATTGCTGTGCCGGAATTATATCCGCTGATTTTCAATGCAAACCTTCTTTTTGGCGTAAGACGAAAGCGATCCAATTTTGTTAATAAAATAATAAAAAAACATTAATAAAACTAATTCTACTTGTTGATGACAGAATGCGTTGTATGAACGGCCCGCTCGGTGTTACCCGTAAAATAAAATACATATTGAAATTGCTATATATATAAATAATAATAAATAAACTTACGTGCATATATTAAATTCATATATAAATAGATATAATGTAAAATATTTGTGTTTCTGTTATTATAATAAATAAAAGCTAATTGATTGCTTAGAGAGTAATGGAATGCACGAATTTCACTCGGGATTGAACCGAATGAGTTGCCCGCGACCACCGACCGATACATACGTGCTCCGGATTCATTTTCTTTCAAAGCAATCAACGGCTAACTATTCTAACTCTTAAAACCTTGTTTTAATATTCTCCTTCGCACTATTGAACGCTATATCCGTTACAAAGTGGTCTTCGAGCCAGATCCGTGATAGTGAAGGAGGAACCAATTGTTAAGTGCAAGGATGTCGTTATATCAAACACCGCCGCGTACCGTAAAAACGCGAGCACAGTTGAAACATGAAGTAACGGCTAAAGTTGAAATGTTAGAAGTGAAGTCCGATGTGCAGTTTAATCGCGATTGTAGAGTGAAAGAAGCTGGAGAAATAAAATCGGATATAATTTTGCCATCCGCACGTACGAAAAATGACGGTGGATCAAAAAAACTAGCAACCGCGGTTCATCGTGCGCCGCGCGACAAAAGCTACTCGAATATGAGGCAGCCCAAGCTAAGGCGAGGATTGAGCTCGAAGAAGTTCAGGCTCAAATGGCAATGGCTAAAGCTCGCATACAAAAAGAGTTGCTCGAGAAAAAATTGGCTGCTGACTTGGCTGATCTGGAGGAAAACTCTCGATGCTCGAAGCAAGGCTCGGCCATATCTTACAAAAGTAAGGTAAATGACTGGTTGGAGAAGTCCGTTGCTGCGCCTGGCTCATCTCTTGGTGGTGAAATCCATGGTCAGCCACGCATGAAGCCAGCAGAGCCAATGAATACCAAGCAAGCCATTGAGGCGCTGGCTAGTGCTATACAGGGTGCCATCACCGTTTCAACTTCCAAGGCCAACAACCACCAGGAACTGCTATCAAGAATAGCCACCTCCAAGGACTTGCCCCTGTACTTTGGTGACCCAATGGAGTGGTTACAATTCAAAGAAGCGTTTTATGAATCCACGCACCTTTGCAACTATAGTGACACGGAGAACTTATGGCGATTACGTAAGTGTCTTCGTGGCGATGCAAAGGAAGCGACATCTTCTTTGCTGATGAGTGCCACTTCACCACAGGACGTCATGGAAACCTTGGAGCTTCGATTTGGCAGACCGGAGAACATTATGAGAGTTGTAACTTCTCAGTTGAAGAAACTACAACCGTTACCAGACGCATATCATACTGAGATAGTTAACTTCGCTATAAAAATAAAGAATTATGTAACTGCGACCCGTGCTGTTCAGCAAAACGACTATTTGAGAAGTCCGGAACTAGTTACCATAGTCATAGCAAAGTTACCCACTGCCCTGATTAATAAGTGGGCTGAGTACTTATATGACAACCGAGATGACACTCCAAGATTGGAATTACTCTCCAAATTTCTTTATTTAGAGGCACAGAAGATTGCCACATCAGGCGTGAGCTACATACGCAGTCAGAATGACTGTAAAAAGAAGCCCAGTACACAGCATAATCATGCTGTATTAATGTGCAACGATATGGGCAACGTTCCCGAAATATGCCAATTTTGCAGGAAAGCTAATCACAAATTGGCAGAATGCAATCGCTTTCGGCGAGCGTTACGCAAAGATCGCTGGCGATATGTTCGTGCTAAGAAGCTATGTTTTCAATGCCTTGAAGCACGACATAAAAATGAAGTTACATGTACCGCGGATAATTGCGATATCGACTTCTGTGATAGACCTCACCATCGCCTCCTGCATTGGACGCACCCGACGGCGCGGCGCGCCGATGCGCCGGCGTCACATAGTGACGTGGAGAAAGAAACGCAGCAGTCAGACTGTGAATTTGTGGCCCACGTAACCGCGTCCCAGTGTACCGAAGTGTCTATTGTAAATAGCCCTAGTAATAGTGAAACGTTAAACCAGCCTAAAGTTGTTTTAAAAGTAGTGCCGGTGGTAATCCACGGACCCAAACAAAATGTTTACACGCATGCGCTGTTAGACGACGGTGCAACAGTGAGTCTCATAGCCCATGACGTCGCGGATAAAGCCGGGCTACACGGTGAGACTGTCCCTATGCGTGTGACAAGCATTTGGGACTCTGGGGAGTTGGTATGTACCACACAAAACATTAACTTTAACGTTAGCAACAGTGAGGGCAAGCAATTTAAATTAAATGCAAGAAAAATTAAAGAACTCAATTTATCAATGCAATCTGTTCCCAATTTCAGTTATAATAATGAATGTCTTTCTAATTGTAATTATAATTTAAAATATGAAAATGTTCAGCCTCATTTGTTGATTGGTCAGGACAATTATAATTTAATTGCACCTATTTCATGTAAAAGGTATGAGCCGGGTGGGCCTTTCATCACTCAAACATTGCTGGGTTCGTGTGTGCACGGAGCCTTACATCGCGCAGATAACGTTATCAAAGTAGATAAACTGTCGAATGCAGTAGTCACTCAGTCGGCTGAGCGACGCAAGCGCACGCACGCCTGTGCAAATGATAACAACGTGCGCACGGGCATTTCGCAGCATAATCTGTTGTCGATGACTTCTAATACACACGACTCAACCTGTCCGCCAGCACCTGGCAAATCTATATGTATAGATAGCTGCAACAGTGACTCATTTAGTTTAGAACATTTCGATTTCGATTTTTTATTTTATTTCGATATAGGTTTGCAAAATGTTAATAGCTCATTTTTAAGTTCAGCCAACTGCCGACGTAAACCGCGCGAAATTTTTAATAATTTGGGGTTTAAGAAAAACCTAAATGAGTCAAAGAGCCACAAACAACGGACCATCAGTCTTTATTTAAAGTCTTCTAATTTTGTGAAGAGTATTTATTTATTTAAGCATTCTAATATGTTAAGAAAATTCTTTAAGTTCAAGTATAGAAAAATAAAAAATTCATTCCATACCCACGTGAGTTTATTTGTATTAAGAGATATAAAAATAAATTAGAATTTATTGAACTATAACCGGGCACTGTTTCAAGATTTTGTTCACCTCCTCGACTACCTTAGTACATGCATCGCAAAGACGCTCAGTTGAAGACTGGAGTTCCGCTTGTTCTTGTGAACTCACGCCCCCCACGTAATGTGTTGCTAAGGGGTGTCGTGCCTGGATCGGAAGGGTTATGCTGCATCCAGCATCATGGGTAGATTTACCATTTGGTTATGAGTGTCGATATGACGACACTGAGGGGGAGAATGTTGATGACAGAATGCGTTGTATGAACGGCCCGCTCGGTGTTACCCGTAAAATAAAATACATATTGAAATTGCTATATATATAAATAATAATAAATAAACTTACGTGCATATATTAAATTCATATATAAAATAGATATAATGTAAAATATTTGTGTTTCTGTTATTATAATAAATAAAAGCTAATTGATTGCTTAGAGAGTAATGGAATGCACGAATTTCACTCGGGATTGAACCGAATGAGTTGCCCGCGACCACCGACCGATACATACGTGCTCCGGATTCATTTTCTTTCAAAGCAATCAACGGCTAACTATTCTAACTCTTAAAACCTTGTTTTAATATTCTCCTTCGCACTATTGAACGCTATATCCGTTACACTACTTATGCAACCCTCAGTGAGAGTTATATGTTTGTGCCGTTTGCTGTCGAGACGCTTGGACCGTGGGGTCCTGAGGCCATGAGCCTCTACCAAAATTTATCAAAACGACTCATCGACTCTTCAGGTGATCAGAGGGCTGGTGCCTACCTCGGCCAACGGATTAGTATGGCGATCCAGCGAGGAAACGTAGCCAGCCTTCTGGGCACCTTACCCATAGAAGACGGTGATCTGGGCTCAGTATTCTACTTATAGTCTTGAGGAATTATGGGTAGAATACAATACAAATGAGTTTTCTTACATTGTATTCATAGTATGTAATTTTATAATTGAGTTAATAAATTAATTAATTAATATTAAGTATGTATATTCTAAAAATTGTATATCGTCTGTAATATAAAATTCTGAAAAAATAATTAGTAAATATCATATTCTACTTATGTAATACTTAATAATAATACGGGACGAATACGGGAATGATAAGGGACGCTATCCGTGCAGGAACGGAGAAAGAATACAATTTCCTGCGGTCGAGCGGTCTGTCGTAAGAGGCGACAAAACAAACCACAGCCAGGTGGCAGAGAATTTTCCCGACTGGATGGCTACCACCCCGGTCTAGGGTATGCCGCTTTAACAACCTTGAGATGTGTTTTGGTGTTAGTAGCCAGGTTCCAGTCTCCCTTTTAGAGAACGGCAGTACATTGGTAGCGCATTTTGTGTTAAAAATGTCACAGCCGACGGTAACTGCTTTCCATCAGGTGGGCCAACTACATGTCTGATCAATTCATGCAATAAAAAAAATCAGTATTACGAAAACCATTCACGCAATTTAAGACAGAGAAAAAGTCAATAGCCTTCTTAATAATATTGGATAACGTTATTATATATTTATTGAATATTCAAAATTGAACTCCTTTAGAAATTTTTTGAAGCGCAATATTGTGACTCACTTCAAATTGATGTGATTTTATTACACCTCCCTAATATTTTTATTGCAGGAGTTCAGCAGACGGGCAGACGATCCACTCGATGGAAAGACGTTACCATCGCCTATGGCCATTTGCAACACCAAAATGCAAGTGCTACAAATGCGCTGCTGATCCCTTAAGGGAGACTGGAACATGGCAGCCTAAAAAATAAAAGGTTTTCATTGCTGATATATAGTAGACAGGCTGAAAACTCGCCTAATAGAATGTGCTTACCGTCGTCTATGGATATTTACAACACCAGAGGTGTTACCAACATACTGCTGGCCTCGAAGACATTTAATGACACTTAAAAAACCACTCCAAATGCTTGGCAGAAGTTTTCTCTGCTATAAGCAACAAGCGATCAAACACAGGGCTCCGTGGGCTACTGCTCCACCACTACAACGCGCCCGCCCATACCGCATACCGCGCTCAAAACGAGGGACTTCCTGGACAGCACGCTTGACAAACTCATCACCCTTCTTACAGCCCTGGCCTAGCACCGTGTAACTTCTTTTTATTCCCGAAAATAAAAATCAGCTCAAAGGGATACAATTTTCGTCGTCGGAAGATACGTTGTCAGGGTTCGAGCAAGCTGTATACGACGTGTCTGCGACGGAATGGAAAAAGTGTTTCGAAAACTGGTTCAGACGCATGAAACTTTATATTGAGGCTGGTGGAGAGGACTTTGAAAAGATTTAATAAAAAAATATTTACTTATAGAACATTTTTGTTTCTTTTTTTTTTTTTTATTGCAGGAGATCAGCAGACAGGCAGACGGCCCACTTGATGGACAGCGGTTACCATCGCCTATGGACATTTGCTACACCAAAGGTGCTACGAATGCGCTGCTGCTCTCTTTAGGGAGCCTGGAACCTGGTCACTAATGCGGAACACAACACAGGGTTATTATGGCGGCATACTCTAGACCAGGGGTGGTCGCCATCCAGTCGGGCAAATGCCCTACCACCTGGCTGTGAGTTGTTTTGTCGCCTCTTACGACAGGCCGCCGGGCCGCAGGAAATTGTATTCTTTCTCCGTTCCTGCACGGATTTCGCAAAACTTGAATGTCGCACGAACTTACTTACTCCATATGCAGCCTGAATTGTATTCGATGAAGTTCGATTTTTTTTGTAGTATATTATTCTGTGGACTGGTAGAAGATGTAATAACAAGAGGTAAAAAGGAATGTTATGGTGGTTTGGGCATGTAGAGAGGATGGATGAAAATAGAATCACAAAACAAGTGTATGACAGTATTGTGAATAGTAGAGTTGGTACCAGTAGACCACGACGTACATCGTACGAGGTCAGGTAAAAAGCATATCAAATAAACGTGCATGGATGAAGAGGTTAATGAAAGTAGATGAAGCTAAAGGTCTCTACCTCCATGGGAAAAAGGCGTGAAAATATGTATGTATTTTATTCTAAAATACTGTACAATATATTCCACGAAACAATTACGAATTGCACTGCTTAATGATGTATATTTTGATAATAATTTCGTTCGCTTGCAGTGAAATTGAACGTAAAACAGACGGCAGCTTTATACTAAGGTATTCATTAAAACATAACACAATTATCGCTACACTACGTAATTATTTTAGACTAGTTGTGCCTTAATTAACTTGTCAGAAGACGTTGTTGTTTGAGTTTGTTGTTTCTTCTTTGAGTGCCGGCTATGTTTTAAATTCTATGAATTTTAATAACTTGACATTTTACAGATTTTTGTAGTTCGTAATACAAAGAAAGATAGACAGAGCATAATTATATAAATACAGTGAAACTTGGTTAAGTGGGACCTGGATAAGTGAGAAATCTCCATACCTGGAACTCATGCTGAGATCCCAACACGGAACTGAATTATCTCAGTTTATATCTGGAATTCGGTTTTTGAATTATCACCATGGTTACCTGTATAAGTGAGACATTGAGTGAATTTTATATGCATAGACCTCTGTAACTGAGAGAACACCGTTTTGTTTGTTTACTGACTTATTCTTATTCTACCCGCAAATTTCGCACTTAACTACGTAAGTAATTTTGAGCCTTGATGACCTCCTTGTAATACGTGTAAACGTGCTCGAATATTTTTGTTTATTACATTTGTATGATAACTTTAACTGAAATAACCTGTGTTCTGACCTCTATTAATAGAACCCTCTGTAAATGAGACAGATATTTATTTACACCCGAAGATCTGAGACACTGGGTAAGTGGAATACCTCTATAAGTAAAACCTTATTGCAGGTCCCTTCATGTCTCACTTAACCAGATTTCATTTTATTTACTATAATCAGTGACAAAAAAATGCTTTATTACCCTTCCCGCATTTTGAGTACTTTTGTTTACTTCGTGTTTAAAATTTGCAATTATACAACAGCTTATTGTTACTGTATTTGTTTACCCGTCGCAGGTATGCACATAACGGTTTCTCGTAAAACCTCAGTCCACACGGTCGTTTATAGTATTGTACAGTTTAGTATAAAACGATGCCCGAACGTGGGGGGCGAAAAGCTGAGGCAGTCAAGCGAGGATTACGATACGAGTAAAACGTACATTCAATGAGCTATATAGTGACGGGCTTTGCGCGTGTTATTGAAGTGTGCAGTTTGTACTGGTTGTATCCAGTTATATTTGTACCTGTTTTATGCGTGTTTGTACAGTTCTAATAAATTCTATAGTAACGGCATTTTAATTCGAGTCCTGTAGCTCGTAACAATACGAATGTTTTTTAATTGTATAAGAATGTTTCAAATCGGTTTAGTAGATCCAGAGATTACTCTCTACGACGTGTCACTAACTCACAAACTTTATCTCTATAATATTAGTATAGATAACTTTAACCGTTATTACAAATTAATTTTGTGTATCTCTGATGACTTATTCACTGAACTCATGGGTGCCGCGGAAACCGCTGCCTTAGAGGACAAAGCCGTCATAGTTATTTACCTCCTCAGGCCGAAAACAAACAATAACAATCCAGAACAGCCCCCGGATCTAAACCACAATTCTCAAAGTTAAGGGTCAAAGGGTAGAACCTAATTTGCGGATAACCTCTGAACTCCACTTTAGTTCCCTAAATCTTGAATTACGCAAGTACTTATAATTGATCTTTTCATCTAGCTTACTATATTATATAGTACACACTTACTAAAAAAAAAATTTAGAACTTTAGCACACATTCAGACGGCCCACTAAATGGAAAGCAGTTACCATCGCCTATGGACATTTGCAATACCAAAGGTGCTATAAATGCTGAAACGTGAAATAGTTTTACACAGACGGAAAAAAACGTTACACTAAAATTGTTTATTTTCTTTTCAACGTGTTCCAAAATGACACGTATTCCGATACCTGCTATTAGACACGTTGTCACGTCTGACTCGTACCCGCAACGCGCCGCGTGTCACGCAAACCGACATGCGCACACCCTGTATTTGTTTCTCTAATGTGTCTCAGCGGATAGCTGTTTAGTAAAATGGCTGTGGACAATGATACCTACTTCTAAATATATAGAATTTAGTAATAATATTTAGTGGGTTGAAAACCTCTTGCAAATACATGTGCTCGGAAAATAATGTGTGCACACGTAAATATAGATGCAATAAAATAAGATATTATAATGTTACAACAGAATAAAAGATAACTATATTTGCAATAGATGTAAGAACGATCAATATGTATTAGTAATAACAACAAGACCGAGTGTCAAAGAGGTAATCAGTAACGACATAAAAATGTATAAGCTTATAAGCTTTGAATAAATGGAAAGAAGATTAATCAGTATATAATATATATGTCGGAGGGAAGCTATGAATCGGATGATTGTTGTTTGGATTTATAACGCACAATATTATTTGTTTACATTTTAATTACTTTTAAAATTCTTAATTCAATTTTTTTTAATTTGTTAAATGTTTCTATAACTTAAAGATCGTTCTAACCTAATAAAAGTTATGAATATTGTAATTTAATAAACGACCAATCAGAGCAGAGCATATGGCTCGGAGCGGGGTCAGATGCCCTCTATTAGACTTTAGTAGTATCTACGTCGGTAGACGGAGGAGTTTTTGTGGCACATTTGGTTGGTGGCAACAGGTCGAGTTGGACCTTTGAGAATTTTAAAGAATGTATTGAAGCTGGAAGTATGAGCGGTGCCCTGAACCCGCTGCTCGGTCTAAACTATGTCAAAATGTTGATAAAATCTAAATTAAAAGTGTATAAACTGTGGCCATCGTGTTTTATGTTCGCATTTTACCCACTAAACCTGCAACCAATAAAGAAAATGTCACGAGAACGAGGCCTTCTCCGAGATATATATATATATATATATATAATTACCTTAACATTTTTTTACGCCACAATCAGTGAGAAAGAAAGTGAGAAATGTGAACTGTATATTCAAATGTTGCCTTTCGAGTTGTCACAAGAACCAAACAGCTGATAACCTAAAGTTCAGCTGTGTTACACAAAATGAAGAAACTATTTTATAATCTAAGACCTGGCTTAAAGGCCTAGCTCATATATATATATATATATATATTTGCATGAGTTCAGCAGACAGACAGGGCCCACTTAATTTGAAAGCGTTACCCTCCCTCCCTCCCTTAATGCCGGAACACAACTCAAGGTTGTTATGGCGGCATTCTCTAGACCTGGGATGATAGCCGTGCAGTCGGGCAAGTACCCTACCACCTGGCTTTGGGTTGTTTTGTTGTCTCTTGCGACAGGCCGCAAAACTACAGGAAACTGTAGTTGTATAATTAGTTAATCATATTAAACTACCTAAATACGTTTCACACAAAACGTATTGACAGTTCTTTAAGCACATTTAGCGGCAAATTTTGCGTTTTGCAAGACGCTAATTGTATTTAAGGGTGTTAAATAAGTTTTGTGTTTCTGAAATAAATTTAAGCAACCTTATGTAAGCGGCCTCTAATTTTAAAAATAATAATTGACATCAGTGGTAAGCTCATATAAAAAGATGATTCCAAAATTGATTGGTTTGTGTCAGTTTTAACAGTTATATTTGACGATAGCCGGATGAAGGCCGGATATTCAAATTCTATCACCCGGGTAAAAATATTCCGGTTGAAAACCCCTCGACAAGGTTTATATAGATCATATCGATGGGTGAAAGGCTATTTGTTTTAAACGACACTTTTATAAATTGTCGGGAGAAAAGTTTAAAGTTTCTAATGACCCAGAAAAACACATCACTAACGAACTATGTCCCATATTTAAAAAAAAAGAACATCTGTAGACTGAAACTAGAGATCAGGTTCTTTATATTTCTTTAAGTTGAGATATTAGGATGAAAAATCCATCGTGTTGAGTATCACACAAAATGTCGCTTAAAACAAATAGCCTTTCACCCCTCGATATACATGTCAAACAAACAAACCCTCCCACATATTGTCTAATATGTTCGTATTTGTTTGTCTTTCGCTCATGTTTGTGTTTTGAAATAAAATTAATTTAATATAAGTTTTGCTTAGTTTTATCCATATAATTTCTGAGAATAATCACGTGGAACAATAATAAAAAGATCGTCGGACAGGCAGACGGCCCACCAGTGGAATGGTTACCATCGTTTATGGACATTCGCAACACCAAAGGTACTACAAATGCGCTGCTGCTCTCTAAAGGGAGACTGGAACCTGGCCACTAATACCGGAACACAACTCAAGGTAGTTATAACGGCATACCTTAGACCAGGGGGGGTAGCTATTCAGATGGATTAAACCTCTCGTCGTCAGCCAACCGTTGTCCACTGTTGGACGTAGGCCTTTCTCCACTGTTGGACGTAGGCCTTTCTCCACTGTTGGACGTAGGCCTTTCTCCACTGTTGGACGTAGGCCTTTCCCCACTGTTGGACGTAGGCCTTTCTCCACTGTTGGACGTAGGCCTTTCCCCACTGTTGGACGTAGGCCTTTCTCCACTGTTGGACGTAGGCCTTTCACCACTGTTGGAGGTAGGCCTTTCTCCACTGTTGGACGGAGGCCTTTCTCCACTGTTGGACGTAGGCCTTTCTCCACTGTTGGACGTAAGCCTTTCTCCACTGTAGGACGTAGGCCTTTCTCCACTGTTGGACGTAGGCCTTTCTCCACTGTTGGACGTAGGCCTTTCTCCACTGTTGGACGTAGGCCTTTCCCCACTGTTGGACGTAGGCCTTTCTCCACTGTTGGACGTAGGCCTTTCCCCACTGTTGGACGTAGGCCTTTCTCCACTGTTGGACGTAGGCCTTTCTCCACTGTAGGACGTAGGCCTTTTTCCACTGTTGGACGGAGGCCTTTCTCCACTGTTGGACGTAGGCCTTTCTCCACTGTTGGACGTAGGCCTTTCCCCACTGTTGGACGTAGGCCTTTCTCCACTGTTGGACGTAGACCTTTCACCACTGTTGGACGTAGGCCTTTCTCCACTGTTGGACGTAGGCCTTTCTCCACTGTTGGACGTAGGCCTTTCTCCACTGTTGGACGTAGGCCTTTCTCCACTGTTGGACGTAGGCCTTTCTCCACTGTTGGACGTAGGCCTTTCTCCACTGTTGGACGTAGTTCTTCACTTTAGGACTCGTCTACTCTATTGACCATCGGTCATATAATAAACGTGGCCTGCCCACTGCCATTTCAGCCTGCTAATTTGGCGACACCGACACTCTCCCTTGTATAGGCGGTAGAATACGCAAAGGGACGCAGTCTTTCCGAAGGCTAAGCGTTTCTAAGCCGCCTGTTAGTGCGAGATCGTCGACGGACGAACGGCACGACGCTGGATGGAGTTAAAAGGGTCAGACTGGTAAAGGGGTAACAAGTCAAGATATCCGACTAAATAGTTTCGCAAGGATCGTCGTTACAGAAGCCGTGACTGTCAGTTAAGTCTTATCCATTTTGCGTTTTCTTGTCATTTACAATCGTGGACTTTCAGTGGCAACGATACCTTGATATTATTATAATACTATAGAAACATGGAACGTTACTTAACTGGGAAATGCGTACACTGGGACGAATGTTAGTACGTGATGTGGTTGGTTTTAAGCATCGCCATGTGAGTATTTTTTTTTATTAAACTTGTCTTGTTGATTTGTATTCCGTTGTCGTTTTGGATTCTTTTTTATCTTATACTAATATATAAAACTGAAGAGTTTGTTTGTTTGATCGAACGAATATCTTAACTTTTGAATAATTCAAAAGTAATTTTGTGGGTTGGATCCTTTTTGCGTAACTATGTCCAAGTAATGACCTTATGTGTCACAACTTAATTTGTTTTAATCAATTTAACATCTGTATTGTTGTTAAAATTACTGTATTGTGTAATAAATATAGCCACATTTCAATAGCCTATATCATCACGCCGAGACTAATAGGAGAGCGGAGCACCAATGAAGAATGTTTCTAATCCGGGGGTTTTGAAAACAAATTCCTAGCTAGTTAAAAACAGAAAGACAGATTACACTTTATTGCACACCAAGCGATCTCTTCCAGGCAACCTTAATAACAGATATTGAATCAGGCGAAATAGGTGGTGCAGGAAAAAGGCAATAGATACACAATACACAAATACTCAAACTAATTTAATAAATAAATATACAAATACATGGTCATATATAAAACACATAAGTTATTATAATAAATAAATGTCTTAGCATAAATACACCGATTTCATTTAAAAAATCAAAATTTCAATATTTCCTACAACATGTTGAAGTCAAGTATATACTTGACACATTACACATTATATGATAGTATTGTGAATGGTAGAGTTGGACGATACATGGCTACATGGATGGTAGAAGACGTAAACACCATGATGAAACAACATAAGTGTTAAAACGAGGTCAGCCAAAAAGCATATCTAATAAACGTCCATGTAAAACTTTGTTTGTTGGTTTACTTGAACGCACTAATCTCAGAAACTACTGGTCAGATTTGAAAAATTCTTTCAGTGTTCGATAGCCCATTTATCGAGGAAAGCTATAGGCAGATTTTTTAAAATCAGGGGAATTTTTAACTTACTTATTTTTACTGCTCCACGAGGACATAGTCGCGAGCAGAAGCTAGTTTTAAATATACCGGACATCATTTCCCTAAGATGCCGAACAACAATCCCAATCACATCTAAAATAAATTATTATTTATATACCGCACAACCTAACATAAACTGAAGTCTTGAGTGGACGTGACGCAAAAGCTACTGCTGTCTGCCTGCCCTCGTAAATCTTAATAAAACCTTAATAAATAAGGATAAAACTCGTATGAAGCGAACAAACACTGCGAGAGTAATTTACTCCGACATTGTTTCATTGCTTTATTATTAAACGTATATTAATATAATGTAATAAAATAATGTAATAATATAATGTTCGTGCCTACCCCGCAAGGGACCTGGCGTGAAGTTATGTATGTATGTATGTAATAAAATACATACATACATAACTTCACGCCAGGTCCCTTGCGGGGTAGGCACGAACAACAGCGCGCCACACAGGCCCATTCTTACACACCTCACTTGCTTCTTTGACATTCATAGCTCTTGTCATGCACGCTCGTCTGTTCTTAAAGCTCCTAACATCACCTTCTGCTAATACATGATCAATTTGATCATGGAAGGTGTGTCGTGGCCTTCCGCGACTTCTGCATCCATCCACTTTTGCATTGTATATCTGTTTAGTCATTCTTTCATCATACATTCTTTCCACATGCCCGAACCACCGGAGCATTCCTTTCCTTACCTTCACCCCGACACTCTCTTTCAGACCAACTCTCTTTCTTACTTCGGTATTACGAAGTATTACTAACTATGTAATAAAATAATACATTTAATTCATAAATACTTATGTACTATAATAAGTATATGTATTTTATATCTTATATATAAAATTCTCGTGTCACAGTGTTAGATACCATACTCTTCCGAAACGGCTAGACCGATTCTCATGAAATTTTCTGTGCATATTGGGTAGGTCTGATTTTCATCCCTCTACGATTTAATAGCGATATTAGTATTTTTATAATTTTCTACTGCGATGATTTAGATTTTAATTTGAACGAGGTAGATGGCGCTGCAATCTGATACCAGAATTTAGATGTTCTTTTTGTTGTTGTATGTGTTAAAGTTTGTCCCGGAATGGTTTAAATAAACGATTGGACCCAGTCGGTGGCGCCGCGATACTCGTCCTAAATGTTGGGCCTGATTTTGATGAAATTTTTTGTTTGTTCGAGTGGATATGAGAATAGTTTAGATAAACATTTGGTCCCGATAGATGACGCTGGAATCGGGTTCTATATTTTTTTTAAAGGCAGGACAATGTCTGCCGGGTACATCTAGTAACCTATAAGTATTTACAATTACCAATAGTTTGTAAACCAGGTGGTAGGGCATTTGCCCGACTGGATGGCTACCAGCCCTGGTCTAAAGTATGTCGCCATAACAACCTTGAGTTGTGTTCCGGCATTAGTGACCAGGTTCCAGTCTCCCTTAAGATAGTAGCAGCGCATTTGTAACACCTCTGGTGTTGCAAATGTTCATAGCCGATGGTAATCGCTTTCCATTAAGTGCGCCATATGCCTGTCTGCTGAACCCATAGAATAAAAAATAGGTAGAATAGTAACTGATTTTCATACAAAAAAATCCATTAGCCTCCTGAAAATAACCGACAAAGTCGAGGGTAAATGCAAGTATTAATATATCAACATGGACGAAGTGCTTGCTGGTCAGGCGTTAGCGAATCGACAGTCCTTTATTCTAACCGTACCTTAGAGACCTGACTCAACTAGGTAGAACTAACAAGCAGGGCAACCGGCCTCGTGAGACCAGCAGAACATGGCCACGTTTGCTGGATGAATAAAAGATCTCCTCGTATAAACTATCTTGAGCTTTTAAGCCCGTCACGAATCACGTGTCATGTTGATGGTAATACATACGGCTGTGAAAAACGCGAATATCACCGAATAGAAATTCCCAGAAATTTTAAGAATAATTTTCTTATAATCAATAAAAGATTTTATTAATAAATAATCCTTTCCTTAGATCACCATATTAATGAAACACGCTGTTTTATTTAATATTACCAAAAAACTTATATGGAGTACGACAACTAAAATTATGATTTATTGTCATTTGAAATGAAACACGCTGTATATATATATATATGAAATGAAAAATGAGGTCCTGTGGCTAAACCAAAGAAGCTACCTTGATTCGTTTTTGTATTTGGGCAGAGTACGTCATGAAGCAAACGTGGTCTGATTTATTGTCGTAAGGTCTGAAACTTAAGTAGTATCCTAAGCTTTTCTCAAGTTAAACAATATTAAATAGTTCATTACACTTTAAATTACTAGCATAAAGTTCAAAATTCAATACAGTGTTACGCACAATTTTCTTTGATCTATGTAGGAAACAATCTCCCTTATGTATATGCAAATACCGCTAAAATTTATTTGAAATCTTTTAGGTATTATTTAAATTGAAATTTAATACTAACGGTTAAAGAGAAATGTGTTTTGTTTTGAATTCGGTAGTTGACAGTATAAAAAATACAGGCTGATTTGAATATATATCGTAGATTACGATCTCGATTTGAGCGGAGATATGGTCTAAGATCGAGAACGCTTACCTAGAAGATATTCACACGAGGCTTGAAGATACTCAGGTTTCGGGAAAAACAGTCTTTTTTATATTTTTTTATTGCAGGAGTTCAGCAGACAGGCAGACGGCCCACTTGATGGAAAGTGGTTACCATCGCCTATGAACATTTGCAACACCAAAGGTGCTACAAATGTGCTGCTGCTCCCTTAAGGGAGCCTGGAACCTGGTCACTAATGCCGGAAACCAACTCAAGGTTGTATGGCGACATACTTTAGACCAGGGGTGTTAGCCATACAGTTGGGCAAATGCCCTACAACCTCGCTGTGGATTTCTTTGTCGCCTCTTACGACAGCCGCCCGGCCGCAGGAAATTGTATTTTTTCTCCGTTCCTGCACGGATAAAACACACTCTCCCGCAGTGTGTTCCACTCCTTTCAGTGCCCCTAATGAAGATGGACTCAAAGCTCACGTACAGGTGGTATGTCCACCATATATCGATGCTGCATAATGCGTCTGGTTGTTCGATGATGGAAGGGAGATGGCGGGATAAGATTGAACACTCTCCAAAATGTATCCGATAGAAAACCAACAAGCTGGCAACCCTGCGTCAATGTTCAAGACTTTGTAATTTGCCATTAAATAGCCAGTCGTTGCCTATCAATTTTCTGGCTCTCCGCTCAATCGATTCTAGTTTCATTTCCAAAACCGAGCACTAATCGCTTTTTTATATATTTGATTTAGATTATTCGCAATCGTAGATGTCCGTGTGTATAACCGACGAAGCACTACGCGGCCGTCACCGGAGACGTCTGTCATCTGGATTCCGTTTCATTTCGCGGACCGACGAGTCTGTTCCCTCCTTTCCTTTTCATTCCCTCGTTATTCCCCTGAAGTGTCATTACCTGCTTAGTCCGAAATGGATTTACATTTTCCACGTTGCTTTACCAAAAATACAGTGAAATAGGTTTCATATTAATAATATATCGTGTCTGGTTAGAATATTTCGGTTTGTGCATTATTTTTGGTGACAGCTTTTCATTGAAATAATCCTTTAAAAAATGGAAATAATAAAAATTACCCTCTGTGAAGATATTATCGGGTATGTCCCGATCATATTGTTACAGCAAAGGTGAAGGCACACCTGCCTCATAAAACGCAATTTATTACCTTGTCGCATTTGGAGTTCATTTGTTTACATTGTGTTTGAAATTTGCAATTAGAAAATAGCCTATTGTTATTGTTTTCGACTTTGTTGGCTGTTGGCAGGAAAAGTTGACCAGGCATGCAGATTACGGTTTCTCGGAAACCTCAGTCCTTTGTTGTATTGTATAGTTAATATAAAACAATGCCCGAACGGAGGGGTGAGGTAGTCAAGCGACGATTACGATAGAAGCAAGATGTCTACATTGATAAGCGATATAGTGACGGACTTTGCGCGTGTGGTTGAATCGTGCAATTTGTACTAGTAGTGTCTAGTTATATTTGTACTTATATCATACGTGTCTGTATAGTTTTAATAAATTCTAGAGTCATTCCAACGGGATTTTAATTCAAGTCCTGCGTAACTCGTAATAATATCTTCACAGAGGGTAATTTTACTCATGCAATGAAGAGCTACCGTGATGGCCGACTTGATGGAAAGCGGTTACCATCGCCTATGGACATTTGCAACACCAAAGTACAAATGCGCTGCTGCTCTCTTAAGGGAGACTGAAACCTGGTCACTTATGTCGGAACACAACTCAAGTTTATTATGGCGGTACACTTTAGTCCAGGGGTGGTAGCTATCCAGTTCGTCAAATGCCCTTCCACCTGGCTGTGGGTTGTTTTGTCCCATCTTACGACAGGCCGCCCGGCCGCAGGAATTTGTATTCTTTCCCCGTTCCTGCACGGTTAAAACCTGCCAAACTGCTGTTAACTCATGCAATAGAAATTAAAAAATATAAACACAGAAAGATTTATTTAAAAAAAGTTCTATTATTTGACCAAAATTAAATTTATTCACAAGACACTTACAGAGTCTGTTAAAACTCCTAAAACCTCCACCACAATGGCATGTCTCCCATCAGATTATATTACCGTGTTACGCTATTTTGGGTATGGACCAAAGTAATTCCATTAAACAGCGGACCCTCGCCCCGTGAATTTGGTGTACACGTTTTTTAATGACCCGCACTCGGCCTTATTCTACATGACGCGTGAAATTTGTAATCGATAACGTATGCACGTTAAGCTTAACGGGAGAAGCGTGTTTGGAATAATAAAGCTATACTTTTGTTTAGAAAGAATAGTTTTTTATTTTTTTTATTGCATGAGGCAAACAGGCGGATGGCCCACTTCATGGAAGGTGGTTACCGTCGCCTATGGACGTTTGCAACACCAGGGGCGTTGCCAACGCGTTGTCGGTCTCTAAGACATTTTATAACGCCCTTCTTAAACGACCCCATGTCGTAGCGCAGAGGGAAACCTCGGCGGGAAGCTCTCTCCGTATCATTATTGTACGCGGTATAAACGTTCTAGAGAACCGTTGCGTAGTTGAGCGTGGGAGCTCCAGGAAATGGGGATGAACATCCCATCGATGGTGAGCGGTGTGGTTGTAGAAGGGAGGCGTCGGCACCAGATCAAACAGTTTCTCGGAACATTCTCCATTGTACAGGCGGTAGAATACGAAGAGGGATGCAAAGTCTCTCTCCGAAGGATAAGCGATTCTAAGCCCCCTGTTAGTTATGGGATCGTTGACTATACGAACGATTATATAGTTTGACGGATTCTCTTAAGACAAAACAATCCACAGCCAGGAGATAGGATATTTGCTGGTATGGATGGTTATCACCCCTGATCTAACGTAATTTGCCATTACAATCTTGAATTGTGTTTCGGCTTTAGTGACCAAGTTCTAGGCCCCTATTAGAGAGCGACAGCAGCACATTTATAACGTCTTTGGTGTTATAAATGTCCATAAGTGATGGTAACTGCTTTCTATCAGGTGGGCCGTCTGCCTGTTTGTAACTCAAGTAATAAATAAACTGTAAATAACAAATGTAAATAAAGACCTAAACATAGTATTACGCTATGCAACGGCTTTTTCAGTATATAAAAAATATTTATAATACACTAGCTGTACCCGGCAGACGTTGTCCTGCCTATAAAAAAATAAAAATCTAGAACCCGATTCCAGCGTCATCTACCGGGACCAAATGTTTATCTAAACTATTATCATATCCACTCGAACAAACAAAAAATTTCATCAAAATCAGGCCCAACATTTAGGACGAGTATCGCGGCGCCAGCTACTGGGTCCAATCGTTTATTTAAACCATTCCGGGACAAACTTCAATACATACAACAACAAAAAGAATACCTAAATTCTGGTACTCGATTGCAGCGCCATCTACCTGGTTCAAATTAAAATGTAAATCATCCCAGTTGAAAATTATGAAAATACTAATATCGATATTAAAAATAGGGGTTGATCGTAGAGGGTTGAAAATTTAGGGTTGTATATATATATATGTTTAATGCTGTATCATAAAAAATTAAAAATATCTAAAAATTAAAAAATATATTTAGGGCTGGATTACCCTTAAATAATTAATTTAGGGGGATGTAAAATAGATGTTGTCCGATTCTCAGACCTACCCAACATGCACACAAAATCACATGAGAATCGTTCAAGCCGTTTCGGAGAAATATGAGAACGAACATTGTGACACGAGAATTATACCTATATATATAAGATATATATATATATATATATATATACATATTAAGATATTCAATTTTGCAAACTGTATAAGAAAGTTTTTCTCTCTGTCTTTCAGACCAATAAAATAAATGAAACCAGAAAGAATTATTTAGACGATTATTAAGAAACGCGAACACGTTTTGCGTTTTATTTGCGAAACGAATAAGGGTGTGAATGTTAGGTGTTCCGGGTGAATGTTTTTTTCGTTAAATCTGAACTGGGCTTGCGTACATTTTGGCACAGTTTAACAAGTTTCCTTATAGCTTTGTTATAGCCTGTTATAGCCTTTAGTGCTAAAGTTTGGTCTACTATATTCGTTTATACTCTGACGAGCAACAACTAAAAAGATGTTAAGCGAGGTTTACGGTCGATACTTATCCAGATTAATGTAAATACGAAAGTAACTTTATCTGTTGGGGAATAGTGTGAATGGAGCGTTAGGTAAACTTCTAGGTGCTAAGAACCTCAGCCAGAAGGCCCAGCTTGCCATACACAATGCGGTGCTGGTACCTACGCTCACGTATGGAAGCGAGAGTTGGGTATGGAACAGAGAGCATGAAAGTAGAGTAAACGCCGTCGAGATGCGAGCACTGCGCAAAATCTGCGGAGTGACACTCGCGGACCGCGTTCGTAATACCGAAGTAAGAAAGAGAGTTGGTCTGAAAGAGAGTGTCGGGGTGAAGGTAAGGAAAGGAATGCTCCGGTGGTTCGGACATGTAGAACGAATGTATGATGAAAGAATGACTAAACAGATATACAATGCAAAAGTGGATGGATGCAGAAGTCGCGGAAGGCCACGACACACCTTCCATGATCAAATTGATCGTGTACTGGCAGAAGGTGATGTCAGGAGCCTTAAGAACAGACGAGCGTGCATGACAAGAACTGTGAGTGTCAAAGAAGCAAGTGAGGTGTGTAAGAATAAGCCTAAATGGCGCTCTGTTGTTCGTGCCTACCCCGCAAGGGACCTGGCGTGAAGTTATGTATGTATGTAACTTTATCTGTGTCTCTTAAGCGCAATACTACAATTATGTCGGCAACTTTTTGTCGGGAGTTATAAATAGTGTAACTAACACGACTTTTGTTTTATATTGTTACATGCCGACAAAGTGGATGCATGCCTGTCATAAAGCGCAGTTTATTACCTTCCCGCATTTGGAATTCTTTTGTTTACATTGTGTTTAAAATTTACAATTAGACAATAGCCTATTGTTATTGTACTTGTTTTATGGCAGTCATTAGGCAGGTGTGTCGAACTAATTGTTGTTATAGTTTTGCGTCGAGACGTGTCGTATTAGTATAGAATACCCAATGAAGAAGAAGAAGGAAGGCCCAATGCGGAGAGGCAGTCAATCGACGATTACGATACTAGCAAGACGTGCGTAGTATATTCGATAAGCGATATAGTGACGGCCTTTGCGCGTGTTATTGAATCGTGCAGTGTGTACGGTTGTATCCAGTTATATTTGTACCTGCGTTATACGTGTTTGTACAGTTCTAATAAATTATATAGTAATTCCAACGGCATTTTAATTCGAGTCCTGTAGCTCGTAACAGTATATATAGATTTTGTGTTCTCCATAATTTTATAATAATTATTGTGTAATGTGTTTATAGATAATTTTAAAGAAAATTTGTACGCCTCATAAGCAAAACATGTGAATCTAGTATCTTGAAGCAAATAAATGAATTTGAATTTTATTTCGCCCGAAACAGCGCCCTGACGGAATGACTCTAATTCCCTGGCAGCGTGGCAAACCTTTGATATGGTATGCGACTTGCGTAGACACGTTAGCCGCATCCCATTTACCAAACACGTCAAGATCGGCCGGTTCGGCAGCGGAAACAGCGGAATCACTCAAGCGGCGCAAATATGCAACTCTCAGTGAGAGTTATATGTTTGTGCCGTTTGCTGTCGAGACGCTTGGACCGTGGGGTCCTGAGGCCATGAGCCTCTACCAAAATTTATCAAAACGACTCATCGACTCTTCAGGTGATCAGAGTGCTGGTGCCTACCTCGGCCAACGGATCAGTATGGCGATCCAGCGAGGAAACGTAGCCAGCCTTCTGGGCACCTTACCCATAGAAGACAGTGATCTGGGCTCAGTATTCTACTTATAGTCTTGAGGGACTATGGGTAGAATACAATGCAAATAAGTTAAGTTTTCTTACATTGTATTCAATAGTATGTAAAGAAAATGAATTTGAAACTGACACTTGTATGTTATTTATTGGTACATAAAAAAATCTGTAAAGAGAAAATCCTCATGTATCCTCAATTATATAGACTCTCAGAACATGTTTTCTGCCAAAGAAAACTATAATTAGAATCATGAATCACCCGTTTTCACACAAAGGTCGTATAAGCACGGTTTAAATTTAACTACAGTATGAAATAACCCGTTTTAGAATAGTAATAGAGAACCTTCCCCGCTAGGTTAAATACACCTCGCACAATACGTTACGAGAGGGTATGAATTAACATATTTGCACCATTTGTAAATGAAATATGCATAAAAAGAAGTAAGGTTAACCGTGAATGGAAACTGTAATAACAGAATTTTCAAGTTTTTTTTATACGTCAAATGCGGTAGTTATTGTTAACGCTGACCTATTTGATCACCGTCTCTTTTTTTATTTTTTGAAGGGAAACTTCTTTAGAATCCTTGTGATTTGATACTTGATGAAACAAAAAAGCGACATTAAAAAGAGATAAATATGGTAAACATATTGTTACGAGTTTAGCGGGACACGAAATGAAATGCCGTTGAAATTATTATTAGGTTCATTAGAATTATACAAACACGTATAACACAGGTACATATAAAACCGAAAACAACAAATCCAAACGTAATTCAGTAAGACGCGCAAAGTCCGTCACTAATAGATTACCGTATGTATACACGTGTCGCCTTGATCGTGTTTCTCGCTTGACTGCGCGCCCCTCCACCAGGTCATCGTTTTATACCGCACAAATGCAATGTCCCCGTATCTAAGTTGGTTTAATTCACCACACCTGGCCAATGTTAGTCGAAATATACATACACTATTTAGGCAGTTTTTTTAACCGACTTCCAAAAGGAGGAGGTTCTCAACTCGGCCAGTATGTTCTTTTTTTATGTATGTACACCGATTACTCTGAGATTTATGATCCGATTTACGTGATTCTTTTTTAGTTCGATGCGGAATAGTTGCAATTTGATCTCCAAAAAATTAACGTAATTTGGCTAAGTAGTTTTTATTTTATGAACATTTTTTTATGAATCTTTTATTATTGCTCTGGGATAGCTTAGATTCAAATTGGATTTGAATTGGATTTAGAGTCACTATTGGACCCGGTAGGTGGCGCTGCTAAACACCTATTTTAATGATTTTTTTGAGTTTTTTCAAGTAGATTTGAGAATTTATTAGATTAAAAATTGGTCACAGCTGATGGCGCTGAAATCGGTTTCTAGATTTTTATTTTTTAAATGCAAGCCATCGTCTGCTTGGTGCATAAAGCTGGTAGTATTATCTGCTTTTTGGTATAAAAAACATACAAAAAGTAAGTAGATTCAATGAAGGATCCTGATTCAACCTCAAAGGTTAACTTTTGATGTGACTTTCCACTACTTTTGAAAGTAAACATTAACCTGTTACAAAGAAAATTATTAGTTAGTTTTCCTTTGAAAAAGCTGAAAGAAAATAAAGATTACATTAAAATTTACTTAAATCTTTCTCAATGTTGTTTTACTTTGTATTTTTTAATTCCAAGAGTTAAACAGACAGGCAGACGACACACTTCATGGGAAGCGGTTACCATCGCCTATGGACATTTGTAATGCCAAAGATGCTTCCAATACGCTGATGCTCTCTTAAGAGAGACTGGAACCTGGTCGCTAATGTCGGAATACAACTCAACCTTGCTATGAGGGCATACTCTAGACCAGGGGTGATAGCCTTCCAGAAATGTGCTACCATCTGCCTGTGTGGGTTTTTTTGTCGCCTCTTATAAAGAGAGAAACAATACAAATGTGTTTTTTTTTTTTGTTAAAAACCCACTTTATGTATTCTTTCTTCGTACCTGCACGGATGTAACTGCATTTCATTCGCGTCAGATTTAATGGTATCTGCGGAGTTCAGTTACAAAGGGCTGTGTATCACGAGATTTTTTATGAAAAGGTGACTATTGCACAGCCATTTATTCTAATAAGAGAGATTTTAGTTGCGTTTTTCATTTAGATGATTTTTCTATTACTTTAAGAGTATGCACATATTGAAATCACTGCACTCATAGAGAAAGCACTGGCTTCACAAAAAGTCACTTGCATACGTTAGTAAAATAATGTCATAATTTTCTACACCGCACCGCGTTGGAAAATATTAAAGTGTCGTAATTTAGTGTTGCCATTTAACATTTTACAGGCGGGGTAGTGACGTTTATATTCTAAAGCTGAGTGCAGGATGTAATATTTTTTGAATTATGAAAATCAGAAACAGGTAAAACGTTAATACACTAAAAACGTAAACTTAAGTTTTATTTCTGCGTGGAATAGTTAAAAAGTAAGTTATAAAATCCCCCGATTTTGAAAAATTCTTCATTGGTTCTCCGCTCCTGTTGGTCTTAGCGTGATGATATATAGCCTATAACCTTCCTCGATAAATGGTCTATTTAACAATGAAAGAATTCTTCAATTCAGACCAGTAGTTCCTGAGATTAGCGCGCTCGAGCAAACAAACTCTTCAGCGTTATATATTAGTATAAGATATAAGCATATTGAAGAATGATTGTAATGTGGAGAGGTTGTTTATTTATGTATTTCCCTGTAAGCTAGGCGTCTTCCTAACATTGTTAGGGATTAATACTCAGCATATATGGCTAATGCGGATATCACATAAATGATATCGGCTGTTTTTTCTGATATTTTTGTCATCAGCTCTCTTTATAGGTGCTCTTTTTAATTTTGTCTTTTTATTTTCAGAAAATTATCTAAAGTACGTTGATTGTATATAAATATAGACGTTGATATTATTGCAAGCCGATACTAATCCTTTGCAGGTAGGTGTCTATTTTCCATTTGAATTTGAGTGATCTATTATTCGCGCGATTTAGGTCTCCATAATTGCGAAATGTCAAGGGTGCGAAATGTCAAGACGTAAAAAGTAAACGTAAGGAGTAACTGCAGTTTGTTGATTCCAACATGGTGTCATTATATTGTCATTAAACTGAATTTAGGGATTTCCAGACATATAAGTATAAGATGCGAATCGAGTGGTTTTATGTATTTTTTTAAATGTGTTTGATGTGTAAATAGCAACAAAGCGGACGAAATGCTATGCTTCCACTTTTATCATATGTAGCCACTGAAGAATGGAACTCTTTACCGTCGTCTGTTTTTTAAGAAAAATACAATAATAGACTACAACAACTAAACTAAATACAATCTAGGCGTCTTCAAGTCTCGCGTGAACAGGTATCTTCTAGGTACTCGTGTTCCACCTTAGACATCTTCAACTCATATCAGGCGCAATGTCAGTCCGCGTTTGACTGACCTATTTAGTACTAAATCATTTCTTTCTTCCTTTTGGTTAAATTCTGAATAGGCTATTGGCATTCTTGGCGTTCTGAATAATTTACTCCCACAAGCTTATTTACCTATCGGACTTGGTCTTAATTTTTATTTTATCGATTATTACATTTCAGCATCATGTTGTGGCGTATATAATCATACTAAATCTTATACTAATATATAAAGCTGAAGAATTTGTTTGTTTGCTTGAACGCGCTAATCTCAGTAACTATTGATCAGATTTCAAAAATGCTTTCATTGTTAGATAGGCCATTTATTGAGGAAGGCTATAGGCTTTATATCATCACGCTAAGACTAATAGGAGCGGAGCACTAATGAAGAATGTTTCAAAATGGGTGATTAATCAGGTCCAACAATTTCCAAAAAATGACAAAGGAAGACAAAGACTCCATTTAGACGGCCTCTGTGGTTGAGCGGGCTAAGCCTTTGCCGGCCTACCTCACTGCAACCCAGAGGCTCCGGGTTCGATTCCCGGTATAGTAAATTTCGGAAACGTATTTTCTCCGTTATTTACCATGGTCTGGGTGTCTGGGATCGGCCCCAGAGTGGTCCGTTGTATATTACCCATAACACAAGCGTAACTTGCTTAATTTGGGGATATACAATGTGTGTGTTTGTCTGCCGATTATTATTATTATTATATATGTATGTCTTTCAAGACCACAGGCCATAAAAATGGCCCGGACTTTTGGAGGGCTTGCGTGGGGCCATGGGGAGGCCAACACGTAGAGGCCCCTTGACAAATTTAATGAAAATGTGGCGTGACACTGACCGGCGATTATCCCTGTCTACGCCATATAATAATGCACCCAAGGACAAACCCCGGCCAGTGTAGGACTATTGTGGGAAATGAGGACAAAAAGTACCGGGCTATTGGGGTGAACTGTTAGTGGTACTAGCGGTCTGGGAATATGGGGACTATGGCGTCTGCCCGTCGCAATGTTCAGGGAACATGGAAAATGTGCAGACGGTGACTCCGCCACTCCCTGCATGGGCCCCTAAAAATGCCATAAAAGGCAGGGGCAACATGGGTGTGAGTGGCTAAGGGGTGTAGAGAGGTGGGCTGCAGGTTCACCGAAGCTACTTCCGACGTTAGGCCATTTATCACTTCCACCCCTGGAGCTTGAGTCTTAGCTCTAGCGATCTCCACTCCGTGCCGGCTGGTTAAGGCAAGCACGGAGGCGGGGGCCTTGTCTTGGCCCCCGGAGTCAGGTACGAGGTGTCGCCACTCACCTAAGGCTTCGCCACAAAGCCCCGCTATTATTATTTTGCCAACATGACCGCATGGCATTAATACAGTAGTAAAATGTATTCTAAGCTTTAAAATGGTACCTACGTAATATATAGAAATACATAGTATTATAAATTAATGCAATATCAATATTGGTTTATTCTTCTATATTGCACAATTTGATAGAAATTGGCGTTTTATATGTAATGATGTTTGAGTATTCACTGTTTGATGTTTATTTTGCGGTATTTATGTTTCCGTATTTTAGCAAATACATAAGCCTGTTTTTGTTGTGACGCTAGCTAATAGGCATGCGGCAACCTTTTGAAAAGTGACCACTGGCGCCTATGGACGTTCGCAACGTTTGCAACCACGGGCGTAGGCAACTATTATGCAACCTTTAGGACAGAATAGAGGGAACGGGATAGGAGCGAAGGTATAGAGAGATGAGATAGGAAGAATGCTATACAGAATGTTGTATGTAAGCATAATCACAATTTATATACTATTGTTTTTTTTTCTTTTTTATTGCAGGAGTTCAGCAGACAGGCAGACGGCCCACTTGATGGATAGCGATTGTTTTATACTAAATTGCAATAATAATAATCTGCAGACAAACAGACATATTGTATATTCCTGAATTAAGCAACTTACGCTTGTGTTATGTGTAATATACAACAGATTTGTCTGACGCTAATCCCAGTAGATAACGGAGATAATTCGTTTTCGAAATTTACTATACCAGGAATCGAACCCGAAACCTCTGTGTTGCACTGAGGCAAACCGGCAAAGGCCCACTCTACCACAGAGGCAGTACATCAATAACTACAAAAACTAGTTCACAATCTTTAAAAATCTATGCACATTTCTACTACATAAAAGGGTAAATGCCCCATTTGCAGCCCCAACCAAACGTCCCCTTACAGAGAAATAGAGGGTTACTCCACAATAGAACCGAGATAGGTTATTTTACCCCAACGCACGGATAGTGGGTAATTTTTGTTAGAACAACGAGGCTGTATAAGGCTTGGTACACATTCGAACGGTTCTTGTCCACTTTTGTTGAGAGAAATATTTGTCTACAAATATACTAAGGCTGGTGTGCACCGACTTTTAACCGATGGTTAAAATAAAATAATCGCCAAAAATGTATGGAAAAACTGTGATTATTTTTGGTTAACCGTCAGTTTAATGTTGGTGCACACCAGCCTAAAAGTATTTCTCAAGTATACTTTAAGACGTAAATGGAAATTTGAATAGTATTTATTTTAAGTTACCGCAACTAGTACACATAATGGAACTACGTTTAACGGTTTTAAGGGTGGTGTTTTATATGATTTTTATTCTTACGTTACGGCCACTTTTCAGTAGCCGTAATCATGGAAGACAAATCTGTCAAGTGTCAATGAGTAATGTTTAAATTTTATTTAGCCTACTGCCGACTTGTTAATTTTAATTATAGAGTTTAAATTTTTGTTTAAGGTTATTATTTACTCTATGAAAGCCTAATCTAATTTACCATCGCTTCGCAACAACTTCGTCGTAGTCGTCTTCGTCTTCTGTGATCACGGCTACTGAAAAGTAGCCGAAACGTCGGAATAATAAGAATCAAATAAAATACCATACTTAAATCCGTCAAAACGTATTCATTCTGTACTAGTCGCTTACTTCATATATGTTCTTACTAGCTTCTGGCCGCGACTTCATCCGCGTGGAATAGTTAAAAAAAAAGTTTGGTCTTAGCGTGATGATATATTATAGCCTTCCTCGATAAATTAGCTATCTAACACTGAAATAATTTTTCAAATCAGACCAGTGGTTCCTGAGATTATCGTGTTCAAGCAAACAATCAAACTTCATCTTTATAAATTAGTATAAGAGTATAATATTGAATATTTTTTTTCTTTCTAGATGTTATTTGTTTCATTATGTGTGTTGGTATAATCATTTATATTTGTTATTTAATTTTTTTGTATACATTATTTTTTTAGTCCGTAATCCGTTTAACTTGTACCACGCATGGGTAGCCGAGTTCAAAATCGAAAAGCTTTTTGCTTACCTACTTGCAGGACTAATATTGGCCAACATTCCCCTATATATCGCATGACATCTGGTTGTAACATAATCCGCAACGATATAGACATATTTTTTGGTTCTGTTGCTTCATTTAAATACAAAATAAGACATTTTTGTAACAAAATCATTTGAGTGTTCAGTAATATTTATAAAAAAATTTTTCTTTTCTTTGTTATATCATTGTATTTTTTTTTCTTTATTATAATAATATTATGATTTTATGCTGAGTGCGGGTGTGCGCACATGCATGTAAGCATCCGCACCGGCTTACTAGCATTTGTACTTGTATCAGTTTTAGTGCTATAAATTCTAGATGATAAGGCAAGCTGTGTCTTCATATAAAAGATCACATTCAAAAAAATTACAAAATATTATATTTCTAATGTATTTAAACATGTTTCTGAATGTGTTCAGTTTTGAAGACCTAAAAAAAAAACTTCATTAAAATTCATTTAACTATGTATATTTTTGTTGTTATTATTTATATGTGTTTTATTGTCCACCGTGACTTCACTTTATGGTCCGAGACGGAAGAACAGCGCTAGACCTTGTTGGCTAGCATTATGCTGAGACTGGGTCCAATTCAGGACTTATTATATTTCTTTTTCTATTTATATTAACTCAGTTTTTGTCCTAAATTAAGTATTTTCTTTCTTTCTTTGATTTTTTTGAAATGGCTGTGTACTACCTTATTTAGTCCCTAAGATTATTTTGCTTAACGGAGAGTGGACAGTGTGCACCAAGCTTAAATACTACAGCCAGGATTTCATTAGTTCACTGGAAAAAAGATCTTGGATAAATGAAACGGTTCAGTTTAATCATAGGGATTACACAGCGGCTGATTGATTTCTTATTCTCTGAATAAGCACTTGGCTAAGTCATTTTTCAAAGAAATAATATGGCTTAGTGCAAATAGTAAAGAAAATCTCAAGGTATTTTAATAATGATAGGATAGAAAAAATAGGGCAAAAAAGTTCGCAACCTATATGTGTTAGGTATCACAAAGCGATAACTATTTTAAGGCAGATATTTAGGTCTATTGTAGTGTATATCAAAGGTTTATATGTGGGACACTCGAAGAGTATAGTAAATAATTCAAGTTACACTTTTTGAGCGTGGTGCCTATAAGACAACAAATCATCTATGTATACATATATACCTACATGTATACTTACGGGGCGCACATGCGGTGATTGTGGCATTAAAAATATATGATAGCTATCTATACACCTATATACTTTCTCACAAACAGCTGCTTACGTATTCGTCCGATTTCGGAGCAGCTCTTCGTCCATAATTTGCAATACCTCACATATCTCGAACCGCCACGAGAGCTCGCGGCTCACTGTGGCCACCGCACGCCTCCGCTCGCCGCGCTCGCCTCAGGCCCCGTCACCGTGAATACAATGTGGATGCACAGATACACGCTAAGCGAACGCTCATGGTAGGCGGAGTGGGAGGTGTTAGGTTTATTTTCGTTACGGACTTTCTTAGTTCGGTCACGGCGGTCGAAGCCCGTGATAAAAGCTATGCAATAGCTTAAAAATATATAATATACATAATAAACTACGTTTTAACAGTTTTAAGCGCGGTAATTTATTTGATTTTGGTTTATCCGACATTTCGGCCTCTGTAAAGCGGCCGAAACCGTTAAAACCGTTATAACGTAGTTTTCTTATGTATACAAGTCGCAAAAACTTAAGAAAATATTACATAATATATAGTCGAAACCGGATATAACGACATTGAATGGTCTGTATATTTTGGTCGTTATGTCCGATAGTTTTTATATGCAATGTACACAAGCACATAGTCGTATTTAATAGTCAGTAACGCGTAAACAGAGGATTTAAACCATAAGTTTTAAAATCAACTTGTAATTTGCGCGGTCAAATATTGTACTGAAAGTCGTAAAGCATACAAGGTCAAATGGCAGAGCGGGAATAAGGTTCGGATAAAGTAGGATAATAATAATGCTTAGGCTTAATAATAAGCCTAAAGAAAAAATATTCCTTCATATTATTAGTATAAAGGTGAAAATTTTCGTAATGTTTCGTTTTGCTGGAATAGGTAAACGCTTGGTTGTTATAGCCAATGAATATCGATAAAGTTTCATCGTTTCAAGCGATATGTCGCTTTATGCGCTGTCGTTATAGGCGGTATGTGTACATATTAGTTTATATAGAGATTCGGCCGGGACCTTGTCATTTTAATTGCTTCTAAAATTGTTAATTTAATTTGGTTTGATGTCTTAAATGTTTCTATAACAAAAAGATCGTTCTAACCTAATAAAAGTTATGAATATTGTGATTTAATAAACGACCTATAAGAGCAGAGCATACGGAGCGGGGTCAGACGCGCCCTCTATACTTTGGTAGTATCTACTTCGGTAGACTGAGGAGTTTTTGTGACACATTTGGTTGATGGCAACAGGTCGAGTTGGACCATGGAGTATTTTAAAGAAAGTATTAAAGTTGGAAGTATGAGCGGTGCCCTGAACCCGCTACTCGGTCTAAACTAAGTTAAAATGTCTTTTAAATCTAAATTAAAAGTGTATAAACCGTGGCCGTCGTGTTTTATGCTCGCATTTTACCCTGATAACGCCCACTTAACCTGCAAAAACTAAAGATGTCGTGAGAACGAGGCCTTCCCCGACATATATATAAATATTAGCTGTCCCGGCAGACGTCGTCCTGCCCGGTAAAAAATAGGGGTTGGTCGTAGAGGGTTGAAAATTTAGGGTTGTATGTATGTTTTAATGCTGTATCATAAAAAAATAGAAATTAAAAAATTTGTCTAAAAAATAAAAAATAAAAATTTAGGGATGGACTACCCCTAACATTTAGGGGGATGAAAAATAGATGTTGGCCGATTCTCATAGATACCGGATAAGCACAAAAAATTTCATCAAAATCGGTCAAGCCGTTTCGGAGGAGTATGGCAACGAAAACTGTGACCGAGAATTTTATATATTAGATTTTATTATTAAATCTTTTCAAAGTATTTTTCACCAGCCTCTATACAAAGTCTCATGTGTCTGAACCAGTTTTCGAAACACTTTTTCCAGTCCGCCGCTGAAACGTCGCTTACAGCTTGCTCGAACCCTGACAATGTATCTTCCGGCGACGAAAATTATATCCCTTTGAGCTGATTATTTATTTTCGGGAATAAAAAGTAGTCACATGGTCAGGTCTATAAGGAGGGTGACCCAGGAATTTGACCGGCAAGCTGTCCAACAAGTTCCTCGTTTTGAGCGCGGTATGGGCGGGCGCGTTGTCGTGGTGGAGCAGTAGCCCGCGGAGCCCTGTGTTTGGCCGCTTGTTGCTCATAACAGAGAAAAACTTCTCTCAAGCCTTTGTTAGTAAGCCATTTGGCATTGATGCTTCGTTGGTTCTGTGAAGGAATTGACACCAAGTAGCCAGTCCGATTGAAAAACCTCGCGATCAAAATCTGCCCCCCGCTTCTAGATCGCTTCACTTTAGTAGGCGTTGATTCATTTTGAAACATCCAAATCGTCGACTGGCGCTTCGTTTCTGGATAGTATTGATAAATCCAGGATTCACCCTTTGCCAAACATGTCATTGTATACATGGATGGACATAAATTTACCTAAAGTTTTTATATAAAATAAGCTTTTTTAAAAAGGTTTTTAAACACAAGGTTTTGAGATCCTGGATATCATGTAGCAGCAGAGTTCTAGCCAAGACAAGTAAAACGAGCCCAAACACGACGGGTCTATCTTATTTAGTACAGGAATTCCTATGGCCACCTTCTGACTCCATCATCAGATCAGCTCCGTGGTACCATATTATTGTATTGTCACTCGATATACATATGCGTGAAAAATTTCAGCTTAATCAGAAACCGGGAAGTTGGTCAAATTTATCTTGGAAGATTCCACCGGAACTTACATACATACATACATCCATTGCAAGTTAATAGAAAGCTTGTAAAAAAACTAGCTATTACAACCTCATTTTTAAAATGTCACTTCATTAGACTGAAAATATATTTGTCTCATGTAAAATGAGATAATTCTAAATTCGCCTATAAAAACAGAATACGATGAACAAGACCTCTGACATCTGAGTTCTTGATCAGCGGTTTGGTACAAGGTTTACAGTAAGCGTTTTTACATTTTCACTTTAATGATTCCAATGCTGTAAGTTCTATTGACATAATGCTTATTTTAGATGAATCAACCAAATTGAATCGATTTCATTGAAAAACACAAAACTGCATTGAATGATTTATGGTTATGTTTATATAGATCGCTTTCATTGATAGATTCAAATAAAACGACAACAAACATTGTTACGAGTTGCAAGACTCGAATTAAAATGCCGTTGGAATGACTATATAATTTATTAAAACTATACAAACACATATAACACAGGTATAAATATAACTGAACGCAACTAGTCCAAACGTCATGCAAGATTCAATAGTCCGTCACTAAATATATTACCATTTAATATATATCTCTCCATTGAGGCATTGTTTTATACTGCACGGATGCTATATGTCTGCCAAGTCGCGTGGCCCGAATTTCCTAAAATCAGTTTTTACTTTAAATCCGACACACCTGGCCAATGACAGCCATAAAAGATTACAATGGGTACACAAAGGAGCTGTTCTAATCAAGAATTTTAAACACGAAGTAAACAAAAGAAATCCAATTGCCGAAAAGGTAATAAAATGAATTCAGGTATGTCGGTGTGAATTTGTCTTTTATTGCGTTTAAGCCTTGGTAGGTTAGTGGTTAGTACACTTGCAAAATTCAAAGATTCAAATCCTTACCCAAAAGTATGCACCATTTAGGTATTTTTCTGACCTAAATGTGCACATGGTTATAATATAACGTCCTGACAGTGAAGGCAATCATTGTAATGATACCTGCACAACTAGATAAACGATGTGTCCAATCTGCCAATCTATTTTGGATAAGCTTTGCGGGTGTATTGTCATTTTCCTATAAATGAGAGGCCCGGGCTTACATGGGGCATTGGAAAGGGCAACACATAGCCAGTTTTTTTTTATAGCAGGAGTTCAGCAGACAGGCAGATAGCCCACTTGATGGAAAGCGGTTACCATCGCGTATGGACAACCAAAGGTGCTACAAATGTGCTGCTGCTCTCTTAAGGGTAGACTGGAACGTGGCCACTAATACCGGAACACAACCCAAGGTTGTTATGGCGGCATATTTTAGACAAGAGGTTGTAGCCATCCAGTCGGGCAAATGCCCTAACACCTGGCTTGGGTCGTTTTGTCGCCTCTTACGAGAGGCCGCCCGGCCGCAGGAAATTGTATTCTTTCTTCGTTCCTGCACGGATAAAATCAGATAAGATCTTCTGCCAAGGCTGTCTTAACTCGTCCTTATTTATTGCACAGCGCCATCTATAGGCTTGTAAATGTTTCACTACAAATGATAGTCAAGTACAGTCACAGCTATAGATATCTCGTATACATGCCGCTCATCACTTGGGCCATAGACAAGCCCCGCCCTTTCACCGCTTCAAAAGGAAAATCGACAAAGTGGCTATTAACCTCATTATGAACATTCACATGTGGCTTTTATTTCTTTTCATCCCTTTCGCTGAAGCGGTCGCTTTCAGCGATTAAGCAGCTTTTTTAAAAGCGACCAATTATTCGCTTTATTCGATACCGGCTAAACGGTTTTTATTGAAACGCTTTTCGTGTCGCCTTCAATTGAAATGTGATTTTGAGGTTTATTTACACTGTACTGTCTCTTTAGCGATATGTTGCTTTGGAATTTTTACTTTTAAATAACGGGGGAACAATGAGCCAACATGCGTAGGTAACTACAGATCGACTAGCAATTCCGGCGGACGTTATTTTCCGTGCAGGAACGGAGAAAGAATACAAATTCCTGCGGCCGGGCGGCCTGTCGTAAGAGGCGACAAAACAACCCACAGCCAGGTGGTAGGGCATTTGCCCGACTGGATGGCTACCACCCCTGGTCTAAAGTAATGTCGCCATAACAACCCTTAGTTGTGTTCCGGCATTAGTGACCAGGCTCCAGTCTCCTTCAAGAGAGCAGCAACGCATTAGTAGTACCTTTGGTGTTACAAATGTCCATAGGCGATGGTAACCGCTATCCATCAAGTGGGCCGTCTGCCTGTCTGCTGAACTACTGCAATAAAAAAATAAAATAAAAAAAAGATAGAATGCAATTTCCTGCGTTGGGGCGACCTATCGTAAGAGGCGACAAAACAATCCCACATCCAGGTGATAGGGCATTGGCCCGACTGGATTGATTTCCGTTCCGTTGGGTTACATTATTGAAGTTTTAGAAGGGACTCCTAATTTTTATATACCCTATATTCACTCAGGATAATATAACATTCAAGTGGTGAAAGAATTTTTGAAATCGGTCCAGTAGTTTTTGAGTTTATTCGTCACAAACATATAAAAAAAACATTTCCTTTTTATAATATAAGTATAAATAGATACACATATACAAGAATAGCTCGTTTAAATATACCAGATGTCGTTGTTTCACCTAATGACCATAATTAATCCATTATTATTTCATCATCATTATTTCCGTACAAGAAAACAATTGAATAAATATGCCTTAATCCGATTTATTATACTTCCTGTTTTCTCCCGTATAATTGAAGCATGATTGTACCAATTTCCGGCAAAAGCTATTGTTACGAACTTGTAGGGGATTTGTAGGCTGTAAATTCGAAAATGCCGTTGGAATTGTCACAAAGTTTATTAGAAGAACACACACGTAATTCAAAGTATTAATAAAGTAAATTAGTATTCAATGTATATTACAAGTATATCCGAATACAACAAAACCAAGCCCTAGGGAAAAAAATCGCTATTATAAGATACAAGCTCCGAAATTGCACTAGGTAACGTCTCGATCGCAGTCAGTACACGAATGGCACATTTCCCTACTGACCGACTGCTACTGACTTACTGCATTTGTAAATTAGACATGGCTTCCTAGCAACATACCGCCCACTGGTACTTGAAATCGTTAAATGGCTTATAGCTTCCAGCAATTCGTATAAAATAAGAACAGACGGAAGAAGGTTTTGACGTCTTACGGCGTGAACAAAGAGATTCGCACGAACAATAGACCCCTCAAACTTAAAGTGGTAATAAGACACCTGCAAAGGATTAGTATCGGTTTGCAACAGTATCATATTTGCAAAAGCCTTATTAATACGTGTATACAACAAACCTATCCATTCAATTACTTTATTTAATCGTTTTAAGATGTTTCTCATTGCATGAGTGCAACAGACAGGAAGATAGTTCACCTGATGAAAGCATGGAAAGCGGTTACCATTGCCTATGGACATTTGCGACACCAAAAGTGCTGTAAATGTGTTGTAAATATACAAATATAAACTAGCTTCTACCCGCGAGGTGCGGTTTTTTGATTATCCCACGGGAACTCTTTATTTTGTCGGGACCAAGAGTATCCTATATGTTGACCAGATAAGCTACAACCACACAACATTTCATCTAAATCGGTCCAGTCGTTTCGGATATCAGCCGGTACAAACAGACAGACAAACAGAGAAACAAAAAAATGAAAAAATCTAGGCTAGTTCTATTTCACTTCTTACATCCCCCTGACTCGGATTTTAGCATTTTTTTTCATTGTACAGAAATTTGACCTCTACAATTTTATTATATGTATAGATAATAAGAGATTTTTTTTATCTTTATTTTAACGCTCGCTCTTTTATATAATATGTAAAGAAGTTAGTAGCTATTGTAATAGAATAGGATTTAATAGAATATAATTTATTGCATAATATTAAGATACAATTTAAGAAGTTTAAATACAGAAGACAATAGGCGGTCTTATCACTAAAAGCAATTTCTTCCAGACAACCTTAAAATTATATATAAGATTTTGAGATGGTAAGTATAAATAGACATGAAAATAAGGCAAAAATATACATATATTGATATACATAAGTAAATAATAATCATAGTAATAATGTACAGAATTGCGTATGTATACTGTGGACATATGTCCGCATCACATTCTCTCGGCGTTTGCCCCAAACAATCTGAACATAAAAAATTAACTAAGGCAATGAATGCCAACGAGATATCATCACTCGAAGCAACCGGAGTGCACTTAAGGGATCCCTGCATTTTGAACAAGATGGGCGGTTTACGGTGCTGCAAATTAATGTACCAACATACGGAGTTGCGGCCTGGTCACGACCACGGAAATCGCGACGCGTTGGAACATGCAACGCGACGGCTGTTGCCACCGAGATCCTTGAGTCATAGCCTACTTATATTACTCACACCATTTATATCATCTAATTCTATTATTAAAATTAAGGAACTACATCCCATGCAAACAAAACATTGTCAGCACAGCGTTCTGATGTAAATGTTTGCACTTCACTATCATCATCATCATCATCACTACATAGTATAAAACAAAGTCGCCTTTTCTGTCCCTATATCCCTATGTGCGCTTAAATCTTTAAAACGACCCAACGAATTTTGATGTGGTTTTTTCCAATAGATAGAGTGATTCAAGAGGAAGGTTTATATGTATAATACTAAGGCAACATTGCTAATTTTAGAGGTTTCTATGTAGTGATGCCCGTGCAAAGTCGGAGCGGGCCGCTATGTTTTTATATACAACGTTCATAGTTTTTCTGTAGTGTATTTAATTTTGTATCAGCATTGCACCCGTGCGAAGCCGGGGCGGGTCGCTAGTATATAATAAAATCAACAAGCAGATTGATATATTCCCTTTGACTAAAGCTAAATGTAAGAAAACCCTCAACGAATGGCTGTTGAAACTAGACTATGACTCCATTGAAGACTATTAGTCCTAATCACTTAAATATTTTTCTTTTATTGTCATCTTGTTTTATATATGTTTACTTATTTATTATACACTCTATGTAATTCTTATAGTATAATTTATTCTATTTATCTAATTTTAAATCGCACACACACATTTACGTACTATATATACATATATATAAATACACAATTACATACTGCACATCTATTTACACTCAATCATTGTATCATCACTGATTCATATACTCAGTAAATCTAGTTGTATATATATATATCTTCATCATCTTTTTTTCTTTCTACTGACACCAGGCTCTCAATTTTTAATCATTAAGAACCTTTTCTAGAATTACTTATGTTATGTTTTGTTGTGAGAGCAAATAAACAAATATTTTTATTATGCACTTGTTCTTTATTACATGTGCAAAATTTCAAATTAATCAGACTTCTGGAAGTGGGTGCAAAATGACGTTGAAACATTTCTTCACATACATACAGGTTTAGTTAATAAAGGCGTGTTAAAAATTAATTAAGGCAATGAATGCTAACGAGGTATCATCACTTGAGGCAACCGGAGTGCACTTAAGAACGCGGAAACTTGTACAAGATGCGCGATTTACGGCGTTGTAAATTAATCTTAGTAACACGGAAGTTACGGTCTGGCCACGACCACGGGCTTAGCGGCAGACGATGTAACCGGCGACGCGATGGTTATTGGCGCCAAGTACGAAGAAGCGTAGCATGCTTCATACATGATATTGTTACGAGTTACGGGACTCGAATTAAAATGCCGTTGGAATTACTATAGAATCTATTGGAACTATACAAACACGTATATCACAGGTACACATATAACCGGACGCAATACGTCCAAACGTAATGCACAATTCAACACGCGCAAAGTCCGTCACTATATGTACACACGTCTTGCTACGCCTGTGCTTGTCGCTTGACTGCTTCACACCTCCGTTCGGGCATTGCTTTATACAAATACAATATGTCTCGACACAATACTCGACCGCATGGACTGAATTTTCAAGAATCACACCTGGCTAACAACTATCATATAACAATAGACCCTAAGAGGTTACAATACACACTGGGCTATTTCTCCAATCACAAATTTCAAACACAAAGTAAACAAATGGAGACGGTCATAAAAGCGCTTCAATGTTTTTAGCTCATACATCGACAGCGGGTAATAAATGTGCATTGTTTACAAATATACAAGTGGCCCAATTGTAACAATATTATTAACGATGTATGCGGTCGACTAATGCTTATTATGAAAACACACATTAACGCGCTAGAATCGGCAAACATACACTGTGCGTGGCGTACATACGTCATGCGCCGCGTCTGCGTTTATGCTTGAGCATTCCAGCGTAAAGACATTGCGTTTATGATCTCAATTAACAAATCTGTTCAACCACAGAGTACATGAAATAAACTGACATGCATTTAGATGTTTCCAGAGTGTTAACTATTTGTACTATTGCAACACTAGCGCGATGCAACAGCAGCGCCACCTGTCCATTTACTTCCTTCGCTTTCTAAATGCATCATATTGTACAGTGTTAAGTAAAGTCTGTCATTGGAACCTCTCACAACAAATCCCAACACAGAGTTAACATCGGTTTAGAGTTCTGATTCCGAAAGCGGCGTCAAATGTCAATTGATGCGCTGGAAGCCGTTTCCAGCATCTGTGATATGTCGAAAATACTTTTGTTTTTGTGACTCGCGGCGTCGTACTGAACCATCGCTCATAGCGATATAAGGTCGTGGCCAAGCCATTAGAGGTTTTTTCTTGTTTTTATCATTGCCGAGAGTGAAGAGTGAGGTATAAGTTGAAAAGATAAGAGATTTATCATCAGACCTGTGACTGACTGGCTATGTCCTTTGACCAACAATGAAGCGTGGTCTGTACTTGAGCGACTTAAACAAGAGTTGTGTATCATGGAGATGAATATCCTATGATAGATATGTGGAGTCCACCAAGACCTTGTTACTTGATAACGGGTGACTTAAAAAAGTAAAAGTTACTTATTAAAAAGGGGATGTTGATTTACCAGTTACCTTGAAGGTTGAGGGGAAGAAACACGTTATATTAGTATATTTTCAGTGAACTGATTTTAATGAAATTATTGTAATGCCTAAGCTACCCAGGAACATAAATAACATGCTAGTTTATCATGACAGTTTTAGGTTATTTATTATATTTAGTTAGGTTCCCAAGAGACAAGGGTTTTCCAGCTTATTTATACAGGTTAACAAGGAGGATTCCCGTATCATCTTTTGTCATATTATATGGTTCAGCGTACAGGGTTTTGCTGACGCTGTGGCCTACGTTAGGTTACTTTAATATTATAATATTAGTACGTTAGTATGTTACGAGTTTAGCGGGACTCGAATTAAAATGCCGTTGGAATTATTATAACGTTTATTAGATATATACAAACACGTATAACACAGGTACAAATATAACCGAACACCACAAATCCAAACGTAATGCGGAAGGTCGTCATTAAAGAAGACGCGCAACGTCCATCACTATGAGATTCATGAATGTGTACACGCGTCACGCCTTGATCGTACTTGTCGCTGAACTTCCTCATTCCATCAAGCCGTCCTTTCGACCAGTCGTCCGGAAGGCAACGTCGCCACACTTTCCTAGAATTAGCTTCTTCTGGCTAATGATGCTAATGAGCGACTACAATATAACAATGGGCTGTTCTCTAGAAGCGTGTGCCAATCAATAAGTATATAAAAGAAGACGATCATAAATTAATTACAATTATTTCAAAAGCCGACGGGTAATAAATGTGCTTCTACAAATCTGTACGTGAAATTTGTCTTTGTCAGCGCCTAGGTTGTAGCAGTATAAATAATGCTCACAACTGCTTTGTGATTGAGTTGCTATCAAGTTGCTTACGAATTGCTATTAGTCGTAACCTCAACTTCCACTAAGTTGAACCCAGGAATCCACTATCTAATAGTACGAGAATAAATCCCTGAAAGCAATAGGGTGTATTTTCTTCATTGTACTATAAGAAAGCACCAGCACTCCATCAACTACTGCCAGTATCCACGACTACAAGCAAGAACAAGTGCACAAACTACACCTATGCTTATTCTCTTCAACAGTATCCATCTCTTTTTAAATCTAAAGATTTAAATTTAATTCTTCTCATAATACTCCAATTTTCATAATGAAACCAATCGAATTTTTTTATATTATTAATATCAAATATTAGTTCGCTGACTTAAGAAATTCTCGGACGGATTATTAAATTCCTTCTTCATGGAATAAGGAAGCTTTTCTTTATTATTGAATGCTTAAAAATGTGAGTATTTTTTGTGTTATCTTACGATGCCTGAATTGGTAAAAGACGGCATTGGACAGAGAGAAGAATACGTCTTACGGAGGGCGCTTGCCACCGCTAACGTGTCGGCTTTATTGGAGCCGAACGATGTTGCACGTGACGATGGTAGGCGTCCTGACGGAATGACTCTTATTCCCTGACAAGCCTTTGATGTGTGTGATCAGCCGGTTCGGCGGCGGAATAAGCTGAATCACTCAAACGGCGCAAATATGCAACCCTCAGTGAGAGTTACATATTTGTGCCGTTTGCTATCTAGATGCTTAGACTGAGCAGTTTTGAAGCCATGAGTCTCTACCAAAATGTATCAAAACATCAGAGGGCTTGTACTTACCTCGGGCAACGGATCAGTATGGCGATCTAGCGAGGAAACGTAGCCAGACTTCTTGGCACCTTGCCCGTAGAAGACGGTGATCTAAACTCAGTATTCTACTTATAGTCTTCAGGGACTATGGGTAGAATACAATACAAATAAGTTTTCTTTTATTGTATTCATTTATTTTATATGAAAAAAGATCCACCTAAAGAATCTCTGAGTGGTGAAAGATCCTCCGAATGTGTCGATTATGAGACGGATGAAGAGGAATTGGCTAAAGAAACGGAATGGGTACGTCAGCAGAGCCGCAAAAAAAGAAAGCTGAATTTATCACTAACCCCTCCACAAGACAGAGAAGCCGGGACAAGCTCTTCTCAAGAAAAAAAACATACATCGAAAGTTAAAAAAATTCCACAACCACCACCAGTTATTGTGGAAAACATAATAAACTACCAACAGTTTTATGATTTTCTTTCAGCAAATCTACCAAAAGATTCATTTCTGATCAAAATGAAAAATGGTGATAGTGTTAAGATTAATGTCAATAATGAAGAGACATACAGAAGTATTACCTCGCTATTGTTAGAAAACAATTGTACTTGGTACTCTTATGAGAACAAGCAGGATAGGCCGATAAGAGTAATTGCTAAAAAGTTATATGCATCTTGTGTGCCCAGTAGAATAGTAGAAGATCTATCTATCAAAGGGTATAAAGTCCAGGAAGCTGTAAACAAGCTCAGCTGGAAAAAAAAGGTACCGCTAAATATGTTTATACTTTCGTTCGACAAGGATGAAGATATAAACAAAATATATAATATTAAATCAATCCTTGGATGCCAAGTAACTATTGAGCCGCTAAAAACATCTAAGCTAATCCCACAATGCAAGAGATGTCAAGCATATGGCCACACACAAAGATATTGTCGTAAGGAGCCCAGATGCGTGAAATGTACTGGAAAGCATCTGACAAAAGACTGTGAAAAACCTGCAGAAACCAAACCAAAGTGTGTTCACTGTGGTAATTCCCACCCAGCAAACTATAGAGGTTGTATGGTAGCTAAAGAGTTACAACTAATAAAAAATAAAACACTAAAGAAAAAACAAGTCCCCAGGAACCTGACTCATGAAGATAAAAAGTATACTTCAAGTCAAGCTGTCACGGACAGTATATCTTTTGCTCAAATCACAAGAGGTGACAAACCCCAAACAAAAGTACTGCAAAGTACCCACAAAACATCTAGTATAGATGAAAAGTTGAGCAGCATATTAAATTTAATGACATCTTTTGATGAAAGATTAAAGAAGCTCGAACATAACGTTAAAATATAATAAAAATGAAACCTTCAATAAGAATATTTTCATGGAACGCTAATGGACTCCTTCGACATCAAAATGAATTGCAGGTAGTCCTTAACACAGAAAATATCGACGTATGCTTGATATCCGAATCTCATTTCACAAGGGAATCTTACATTAAAATTAAAGGGTATAAAGCATATCACTCTTTGCACCCAGATAACACATCCAGAGGTGGTAGTACAATACTTATTAAAGAAAACATAAACCATTTTCAAGTACTTAAGTATGAAGAGAGGGAAATACAAGCTATTGCTTTATCTGTTAAAACCAAACGTTATCCAGTAATCATATCAGCCATATATTGCCCTCCAAGATATGCATTAAAAGTCACTCAATATCAGAGCCTTCTCAAACAACTTGGTAACAGGTTTATCCTAGGTGGAGATTTTAATGCGAAAAATACATATTGGGGATCGAGACTTACAACCACAAAAGGACGAGAACTTCTGTGTGCAATAAGACAAAATCATTGCGATGTTATATCAACAGGTAAGCCTACTTATTGGCCAACAGATCCTAATAAAATTCCCGATCTTATAGACTTTTTCATATACAAGAAAATATCACGAGATTTTATAAATATTGAAGAAGGCTACGATATGAGTTCAGACCACTCACCAATAATATTAACGCTGAACGAGGATATAGTTTTCAAAGAAAGACACTTAACTCTAGTCAATAAAAATACGGACTGGGACAGCTTTAGGCAAGATTTAGATTCGTTTGTAAACTTGAAAACGTCATTAAAAACACCCGAGGAATTAGAATTAGAAGCGAGAATATTGATAAACAATATTCAGAAATGCGCTTGGACAAACACGCGTGATATAAAAAGAAAGGTTAGGACTAATAGTTATCCTAATGACATTCTAAAACTCATATATGAGAAAAGAAAACTTAGGAAAAAATGGCAACTAACAAGATATCCACCAGATAAAACTCTGCTAAACAACCTAACACAAAAAATTAGTAGAGAAATCCAAAAATTTAAAGATCAATCTATGTATTCTTACCTCAGCGAGCTAAGTAGTGACCGAAAAACAGATTACTCACTATGGAAAGCAACTAAATCATTAAAACAACCTGTTACACATGTTCCTCCAATCAAGGAAGAAAATGGAAACTGGGCAATTAATAATTACCAAAAAGCAAATCGATTTGCACATCATCTGGAACAAATATTTCAACCTAATATAGCTGACGTTGAAGATCCAAATATTGTTGAACCAATATTACAAGAAAATAAAGAAATTAAGCTGGTTACTCCAAGTGAAGTAAAGAAAGAAATAAACAACCTAAAACTGAAAAAAAGTCCAGGATATGACCTTATAACTGCAGAAGTCCTCCGAAACTTGCCTAGAAAAGCGTTAGTAAAATTAACCACCATTACTAATGCTGCGTTTAGACTTAAATATGTCCCTGATGTATGGAAAGTAGCAGAAGTCATAATGGTACCTAAACCTGGTAAACCACCCCATGAAGCATCGTCATATAGACCGATTTCTCTTCTTCCAATTATGTCCAAACTATTTGAGAAGTTGTTACTGCAACGTCTTAAACCAATCATAGAAGATAAAAAGCTAATTCCTGACTACCAGTTTGGGTTCAGGGAAAAACACTCTACCATTGATCAAGTTCATAGAATAACAAGTATTATAGAAAAAGCTTTAGAGGAAAAAAAAGTGTGTACTACAGTTTTCCTAGACGTAGCACAAGCTTTTGATAAAGTATGGCATGAAGGACTGAAACATAAACTAAAGAAAATGTTACCTATACAATATACAGATATCTTAGAGTCATACATTTCTGACAGAATGTTTCGAGTAAGACAAGAAGATTCTTATTCAAATCTTAAAGAAATCAAAGCTGGAGTACCACAAGGAAGTGTTCTAGGCCCGGTCCTATACCTATTATACACATGTGATATTCCAGAATTGGAAAATAACACCATCGCTACCTTTGCAGATGACACTGCCATAATGGCCACAGGTGTCACACACGAGGAAGCTGTGGAAAAGGTACAAAATGCCGTTAGTGCAATATATAATTGGACCAAAAAATGGCGGATAAAACTTAACGAATCTAAGTCTATTCACATTGATTTTACAAACAAACAGCCTAACTATCATCCGGTATATATAAATGACCAAATTATACCATACGAAAATACAGCCAAATATTTGGGCATGACATTAGACGCTAAGCTTCGCTGGAAAGCCCACGTCAAAAAGAAACGTCAAGAGTTAGAGTTACGCTACAAAAAAATGTACTGGCTTCTCGGCAAATATTCTGCTTTGTCAGTACCTAATAAGATACTCCTGTACAAACAGATTCTAATGCCAGTATGGACCTATGGAATACAACTATGGGGCTGCACCAAGCCAACCAATTTAAACATAATACAAAGGTTCCAAAATAAAGTACTCAAGGACATGGTTAATGCTCCTTGGTACATAAGATCAGACGATCTCCATCGAGATTTAAAAGTGGATATCGTCATTAACGTAATAAAAAAATACGCTGAAGCCCATCAGAAACGGCTTCATCACCATGTAAATGTCGAGGCCATCCAGCTCCTTGATAATACAGATTTATTAAGAAGACTCAAGAGGACAAAACCATTTGAGTTAGTGTTATAATTCTCTTATAATAATAAAGTGTAGTGCTATGTGCTAAACATTAACAAAGAACACATGAACAAAGTGTCTTCTCCTTAATAAAGACAATAAGAAACGTGTTATTGGACACATTCTTAGTTTAAGTTATATCTAGTTATTTTAGGTCAGATTTAAATTACTCATTAGTCTTTTTTCCTAGATTAGATTGTAATTTTAATGTTGTATCACTAAGGTGCATCATTTATTAAAAAAAAAAAAAAAAAAAAAAATTATTTTATATATATTTATCTTCATTGTATCTAGCTTGTACTCTTATATATACTAATATATAAAACTGAACAGTTTGTTTGTTTGTTTAAACGCGCTAATCTCAGGAACTACTGGTTTGTTTTGAAAAATTCTTTCAGTGTTGGATAACTAATTTATCGAGGAAGGCTATATATCATCACGCTAAGACCAATAGGAGCTGAGCAGCAATGAAAAATGTTTCAAAATCGTGGGGCTTTGAAAACAAATTCCACGCGGACGGTGTCGCGGACACTGCTAGTTTATGAATAAAATTACCATTCTGTTTCGAAAACCAAAATGTACGAATAGAAGTAAATTTGTTAACAGGTTTTACACTTTAAAAATCACGGGAAATGTTATTTTGCTCGCTTTGTTTATTTAAGACTTTGGCCACAGAATTTTACCTGCTTATTCATATTCGTTATAATATGACACATATGGTTACGTTAACCTGACAGGTTCTTCACATCTTTGGATGACTTTAACGAGCCTATGTAAAAAAGAGCATATTTTGTACATAATAAAGTTTTGTTTGATTTAATCATAAGAGCATGTTATGAATAATAGCGGTCTACGTGGAGAAGGACGTAGGTTTAATTATTAAGTTAAATAGTTGTATGACCTACATTTTTTTTCAATCTTATACTAATATATAAAGCTGAATAGTTTGTTAGTTTGCTTGAACGCGCTAATCTCAGGACCTATTGGTCTAATTTGAAAAATTCTTTCAATGTTAGATAGCCCATTTATCGAGGGAGGCTATAGGCTATATATCATCACGCTAAGACCAAACACTTTTTTAACTATTCCATGCGGACGAATGTCTAATCTATCTATCTACGTTAAGTACGCAAATTTTCAGAAGCGAAGGACATTGTGTTTGTCACTGAACTTCTACGATTAGAACTATTTTGATGAAATTTTATCTGTATGTTTAAGTGGATTCGAGAATGGCTTAAATTCACAATTGGTCCCGGTAGGTGACGCTGAAATCAGCCTTTATATATGAGCAGGATAACGTTTATTTTTTTATACTTTATTGTAGCAGGAGGTTCAGCAAACAGGCATACGACCCACTTAATTTGAAATAAGTCACCATCACCTATTGACATTTGCAACACCAAAGCTGCTAGAAATGCGCTGCTGCTCTCTGAAGGGAGACTGGAATCTGGTCACTAATGCCGGAACACCACTTAATCCGTGGAGGAAAGGGGAAATAGTACAATTTCCTGCGGCTGGGCGGCCTGTCATAAGAGGCGACAAACCAACCCACATCCAGGTGGTAGGGCATTTGCTCGACTGGACGGCTACTCCTGGTCTAGAGTATGCCACCATATATAGCATTCAAATAATTATAAATGGGATTACGAGTTACAGGTCTCAAATTAAAATACCGTTAAATTCTATAGTAATTCTAAAGAATTTATTAGAACTATACAAACACGTATAACATAAGTATAAATATAACTAGAGACTACTAGAACAAACTACACAATTCAATAAGACGCGCAATATCCGTCACGATATCGCTCATAGAATCTACGTCTTGCTCGTATCGTAGTCCTCGCTTGACTACCCCACCCCTCCGTTCGGGCACTGCTTTATAGTAAACTGTATAATACAACAATCGACTGCGTGGACTCAGTTCTTCCAAGAAAACGAAATCTGCACACCTGGTTAATTATTCCTGCGGACGGCCATAAACGCAAGCGATAACAATAAGCTATTGTCTAATTGAAAATTTTAAACACAAAGTAAACAAAAGAAATGCGGAGAATTCGGAAAGGGTAATAAACCAGGCGGGCATTTCTTTGTGGGTATGTAACAATAATTAAACACCAACAAGCACGACCGAATAGGGTGGACTCTTAAAATTTGTAGCATATATACGAGCCCTTTAATACGTAAACGACCACATTTGGTAACCGAACTATTTACTAATATCCAAAATGTGACATTATAAAATGTTATATACCAGTTTTAGCTTCAAATGGACAAAATGGCGACCGCAACGGCCTCGCGCGCAACCGCGGCGTGTCACTGAACACTGCGGTTAAACTACCCACACTTAATTATAATTGCATTTGCTTACATTTTGTAAATGGTAGCATTACAGATGTACAATTTCATAACTTAATAAGTTTATTATTGGAAATTTAACACCACAACATAAATAAATGACATGTAACACTAAGGGCCGCCTGCATAGGGTTGTTTAAATTTATTTAAGTAACCCAAAACGTATATCACACCCTTAAATACAATTAGCGTCTTGCACAACGCAAAATTTGCCGCTAAATATGTTCAAAGACCTATCAATACGTTATGAGTAAAACGTATTTAGGCAGTTTAATATAATTAACTAATTTTATAAAGGCGATTGTTATGCAAGCGGCCCTAAGGGTCGCTTGCACAACAGTCTCAGTAAAAGTCTCTGAAGTCATATTTAATATTGGTTTATCTAACCTGTTAATTATGACACCTAGGATATAACTTCACTTGATATATAAAATGACAGTCGATTTTGAAGGATGAAAGGAAAAAGATAGACGCTATCATCTGAAGGCTAGAGGGAGACAAGTACCGTTTATATTTTGGGTTAATTAGAAATAAATTTTAGATAATTAGAAGTGATCTTGAAAGTTATTAAAGTGTGCGTAGTATGAACAGTTGATTTATTGACATAGAAAATGAAGCTGGACGTACGCCGTTATATATCTCTAACGGACACAACGTTCAATCGTACAAAGAAGAATGAATAAAGATTTTTGAGGGTTTGAAATGTAGACGTTGAGTGCTTAGAGAGAATCCAATGTATGGCACATATAGCATTGCCTGTCGCAGCCAATCGCAGAGAACTAACTCGGGTCGATCCCAAGTGAAGTTCGTGCATTCGATTACTCTTTCTATACATTCATACCAGACATAGATATGGATAACACTGTATTGTTCACCAAAATCAAAAATGCACAAGACAATAGCTACTCGGTAAAACAAAAGATCGCTAAAAGATCTCTCCAGGAAGGCTGATTCAAAGGAAATTCTTAAATTATCTGTAATTATCATGTAACAAAGAAAAAGGAAAAAATGAAATAAAAATGGATACATTGATAGCAGATTACAGTTATATTGTGTAAGACTAACATTGATTCCTAAGTGAATTTTAAATATGGCAAACGATTTAACTTTTCTGACGTCAGTAAGCAAAGAGGTCCAAAGCAAGATAGCCTACATGAGAAATAAAAAGTTGAAGAGTGTGTAGGTGCCATTAACAGGAGATTATTAGTTTCTGAGCAAATTGAGTTTCTGATGTATATAGGAAGTTGAGACTTCTTAGGATAAGGAGGGGTATAAGTTATTATGTGCTATGAGTTATTGTAAAAAAACACACAAGTGCATACATACATACATACATAATATCACGCCTGTTTCCCAGGGAAGTAGGCTGAGACTATGGATTTCCACTTGCGACGATCCTGAAAAACAACTTTCTCTTCACCTGCTTTCATTAATCTTTTCACATATGTGCGTTTACTTGAGATCCTTTTTACCTGACCTCTCTTTAACTCTTTATTTGGTTATGGTGTGTTCGTCTCGGTCTACCGGCAACAACTCTACCATTTACAATACTGTCATATACCCGTTTTGTGATTGTGATGTTGCGGACAGAATCACCCTGCTGACCTCACCCCCGTAAAGCCCGTGCGCCCACGCCCCGCCTACCGCGGAAACGTAGCTCGCTCCGTTAGCTGCTAAGCGTCTGCATTTTTGTAGTACTTTAGTAAGCGCGGAGCGAGCCTAGAGCTGAATGCAGCGCATGCTAGACCTACTACCGGCGTGGCTGGACAAGTGGCGCATGGCGGTCAATGTGGGCAAGACTGCCGCGCTACTAGTCGCCCGCCGGCGCCGTTCTGCGGAAACACTTCAGCTTCGAGGTCAGGAGGTAGAGTGGCAGACCTCGGTCAAATACCTCGGGGTTCACATAGACAGATCGTTGAGCATGAGGCCCCATGTCGAACACGCCATCAACCAGACACGTACTGCAAGAGCCTTGCTCCGACCTGTCCTGTCGTCTAAACTGCCTCTGAGGACGAAGATCGGGGTCTATAAGACCTATCTCCGCTCGAGGCTGACCTACGCTGCCCCAGCATGGTATGCGCTATGCTCGGCCACCACGAAAAAGCAGCTACAAATCCAACAAAACATTGCCTTGCGTATATGCACGGGCGCGGGTCGGTATGTCCGAAACGATGTCATCGCCCGCGACCTTGGAGTAGTCAGTGTGGGTGACTTTGTGGCGATGTCGGCGCGTCGTATGTTTGACTGCGCCGACAACGGCAGCCACACTCATCTGCACGGGTTTGCCCCACTGCACGCTAGACCACCGGACCATGAAATACGAGGCCCCTGGAAACCGACCCCCCGTGTCCTTATACGCCCGGATTAGGGCGATGTTGTGAGGTCGCGAACAACCACAATGCCGCAGAAAGGCCACCAGACGCCCCAGATGGCCACCCAAAGCCCGCGATGGCCATCGGACGCCATGATTGGCCCACTAAGCCGCTGAAGGAGCCAACGCGAAGCCCGCGAAGGCCAACGGAAGCCGCTGAAAGGCCATGCGAGCTGCCGATCCCCACGGCGGCTCCAAAAACCACAATACCGCAGGGTAGTCACCCTGTGAGCGAATGCTGGGGTAAAGAGCCTAGGCTCGACACTCCCCGCCGCTTTGCCACCCCAATCCTATAAGGGTCGGTGAAGTCGAAGAACTAGAGAGCCTAGAGCTTGCGTTCAATGCATTCATTGCGTTCGTCAGTCGAATAATACACACACAAGAAGAAGCAATACAAGGAAGACTAAGAAAATCAACAAGCATTAAGAAGACTTCAGCCAACGTGACTACGTGGATCTTGTGAAGCCACCGGTACATCGTGACCAGTGCCGCTTGTATTTAATCATCGTGCCTGAATATACCTGTTGCTGTTGCGGCGCCTATATACAAATAAATACAGTCAACTTGCTCAGAGGTGTTTTCATTTAGGGCAATGCCACACCTGACAGTACTTTTATCCATTCTCTACATGTCCAAACCGCCTTAACATAACTTTTTAACTCTTGTTATTACATATTCTTTCAATCTACAACGTTCCCGTATTATTATTATATACTAGTTTCTGCCCGCCACTTCGTCCGCGTGGAATAGTTATTTAGGGCGAACGCTAAATTCTGTCATACATGGTTTTTGCGAAACTTTAACCGTTTACGGAGCGCACGCAGCGGAAGCTCTCAAAAGGAAAAATCTCCCCGATTTTGACACATTCTTCATTGATGATCCGCTCCTATTAGCCTTAGCGTGATGATATATAGCCTACTGCCTTCCTCAATAATGGGCTATCTAACACTGAAATAATTTTTCAAATCAGACCAGTAGTTCCTGAGATTAGCGCGTTCAAGCAAACCAACAAACAAACTCTTCAGCTTTATATATTAATATATAAGATATTATTCCCTTCCCAACACACAAGTTAATGCACTACAATGATACTAATTTTACATTTATTTTTTTTATTTTTTTATTGCAGGAGATCAGCAGACAGGCAGACGGCCCACTTGATGGACAGCGGTTACCATCGCCTATGGACATTTGCAACACCAAAGATGCTACGAATGCGCTGCTGCTCTCTTTAGGGAGCCTGGAACCTGATCACTAATGCCGGAACACAACTCAAGGTTGTTATGGCGACATACTCTAGATGGGCCTAAATTGATATAAAATATTTATTTTATTTGTATTTATATTTATTTTACTAATTATTTATTTTTATAGGCAACACCGAGCGGATCGTTCATGTAATGAAATCTATTGTCAAGCCTAGCAGAAAATAGTATACATAGATTGAACGTGTAAGGCATACAGACATACATAAAGACATATCAAATAATTTCAATATTTTTGTTACAGATTTTATGAAAGGAGATAATTTGGACATAGTATCAGTAAGTACAAAACCATTTTTAACAACAAAAAAAACTATATGTGTTTGCTTTGATTCTTTTTTTAAATACTATGGCTTGTCATTCGAAATGATATTACACAATGTAGAATTTCCACGAGACTTCATTTTCGGATGGAGTAAACAAACATTGTAATATACTACCTGATGCAAAGTGGTTAGTGTGTCTTACAGATATTTGCAACACCAGAGATGTTAAAGAATTTTAATTACGTCTTTTTAAATTTCAGTTCAATATTATTGTTGAAGTGGTATTAAATATAAAACAAATGTTATAATCAATTCAAAATTAAACATATTTCAGATACAGGCACTCATTTTCAAATTTAATATAAATAAAATAAAAAAGCCTTTTAATTCTTACTTTTTACAGTAGGTATTCTTAGTATGTTAATTGGTTAGTAATTGTAAATTAATTGTTAGTAATATTGTTGTTAGTTTGTTAGTTGGATAAATTAACTAAGAATCCCACAAATTTAATTCAACCAAAATAAATGTTTTCTATTTGTAGTATTAATGTCAAATTTTAAATAAACTATTAATTTCTACAAAGTGATATAATAAAAAATTTAAGCTTTACTTTTAGAAGACTATACCCGAGTTTCCATCAAATCCGCGCAAATAAGACTTAAAAGCTATCCGACAAAATCCGGACTTTTCAAACGCGGGTAAGAGCAAAAAAAAGTCACTCGAAAATCTGATGGTACCGCATGAATAGTTCTTCACTCGACGAGTGTCATTGAATGAGCCAGTTCTTGCCGACACGCGAAAATGACCAGTAAAGTTATACAGCATAAGGTGTATAATTCATTGGCTATTGTAACTAATTATGATGGCAGCGTAGTGCGAAAGAACGGCTGAAGCCTGAGAAATCGTGCGAGACGATAACCTATAATTATGAATAGACGTTTAACTTGGCTTCTTTCCGGGCAGGGACTCGCTTTATCGATATCGATAAAATTCAATATTTTATTATTACATTGTATGTCTTTGAAGACCACGGGCCATTAAAATGGCCCGGACATTTGCAGGGCTTGCCTGGGGCTATGGGAAGGCCAACACAAGGCCCCTTGAGAAATTTAATGTAAATGTGGCGTGACACTGAACGGCGATTATCCCTGTCTACATTATATACTAATCCGTCCAAGGACAAGCCCCGGCCAGTGTAGGACTATTGCGGGAATCGAGAACAAAAAGTACCGGGCTATTGGGATGAACTGCTAGTGGTACAGCACAGGAAAAATGGGCAGACGGTGACTCACCACTTTCTGCATGGGCCCCCAAAAATGCCATAGAAGTCAGGGGAAATATGCGTGAGAGTGCCTAAGGGGTGTAGTAAGGTGGGCTGCAGGTTCACCGAAGCTACTTCTGACGTGCTTGCCATTTATCACTTCCACTCCTGGAGCTTGAGTCTTAGCTCTAGCGATCTCTACTTCGTGCCGGCTGGTTAAGACAAGCACGGAGGTGGGGGCCTTGCCTTGGCCTCCGGAGTCGGGTAAAAGGTGTGGCTACTCATCTAAGGATTCGCCAGAAAACCCCATGCAGTTAATACATTTATTATTTTGATCGGGTCGTACCGGTTATTATTTAACGCTGAACAATGATTTAAGTCATGGTAATACTATCTATTATTCATGAATGCATATTTCCTTCTCTTTTGTATACTATTATGTATCTTTCTCTCTTCTCCTCAACTATGCTTTACCTCAAGAAGATGCCGCTATTGTTTGGTGGGATTTTTCGTTTGTGATGTTAAATAAATGGACATGTAAGAAATAATGGTTTCTATACAAGCGAAGTGAGTATGTCAATATAATGGCGGCTGCGTATTTACACACTATTAATGTTATATCAAAAATAGGACTAGATCATTCAAGTATTTACTTCCTAATCTTCTTAACTAATAGTTTGTTACTTTCAGTTAGTATTAAAAATTTAACCTTATATAATATACTCATAACATTATAATATATGAATAATGCTTTATGTATAGATTTAATATTCTTGGGTACTATAGTTTTTTAATAAACTTATCTGAAGACTGCATTTTAATATATGTTTTGCTGTTTTTATGTGTAGTATTGTCCACCGAAACTTCACTTTATGGTCTCAGACGGAAGAACAGCGCTTGTCCTTGTTGGCATTATGCTGATGCTGGGTCCAATTTAGGACTTATTTTGTTTCTTCTCTATTTATATTAACTTAGTTTTTTGTTCTAAATAAAAAAAAAATTTCTTTCGTCTTTCTGTATATATCCAATAAATATGTATCGTTTCATCGACTATAATTACTTAAACATATATAGTATGTTTCAATAATATTGTAACCACAGAAACATGAGAAAGAATAACTCTATTCAATCACTTAATAGCTCTATTCATTCACTTAGTAAATCAATTAGATAACTTAATAACTGTATTCACTTGACAGCAGTACATTTTGATATATTACAAACATGACAAAGTATAGGTCCAACCTGGCCCAGTGACCTCCCCTTAAAGTCACCCTAGTTATATATTATACTAGTATATGCCGGTGACTTCGTCCATGCTCGACTGGAAATTCCCGCGGATTTCTGCGACAGAAAAAAGTTTTACTATCCCTATTCACCGAATGAAATAAGTTTGAATTTTATATATTTATCTCTTTAAGTGTCACTTTTTCGTTTCATCGATTTTCAAATCACAACGATTCTAAAGAAGTTTCACCTCAAAAACATTATATTTATTTTATCGATAATTCTGTAGCGACCCGTCACATCCCTTAAAAATCTTTCAGAGCATTGTCGTCGCCACGTCGCTGGCTTGTTACCAGCAAGTTGCACGGACGCATCATTAGTGCAGGCAACTTGAAGTGACTGTACGCACTCTTAACTTATATGGCTTAGTAGAATTATTGTAAGTCATCATTATCTCTAGGTGAAACTAGGGATTTTCATTAAGTATGTGAACATGTATGGTCTGATGGCAAAGAGGCACCTTGATGACGTTATTAAGTATTGCGTGAATATGAAATACTCATCTAATGTATATTATTTAAAACTAGTCGCCCGTGGTCGAAATTCGACCATAAGAATCACGCTTTTGTAATGACAGATTTCACCAAGAACACACTGTTAATTTGACTTTAACAATAAAAAAAGAGTATATATATATATATATATATATATTATTGCAGGAGATCAGCAGACAGGCAGACGGCCCACTTGATGAACAGCGGTTACCATCGCCTATGGACATTTGCAAAATCAAAGGTGCTACGAATGCGCTGCTGCTCTCTTTAGGGAGCCTGGAACCTGGTCACTAATGCCGGAACACAACTCAAGGTTGTTATATGACATACTCTAGACCAGGGGTGGCAGCCATCCAGTCGGGCGAATGCCCTACCACCTGGCTGTGGGTTGTTTTGTCGCCTCTTACGACAGGCCGCCCGGCCGCAGGAAATTGTATTCTTTCTCCATTCCTGCACGGATAAATGCGTGTGTGTGTCGAAAACATCGTTGTGTTTGTTACTGCGTTATACAAAAATTTGTGAACGGAACGTGTCAAATGTCATGTAATGTTATGTTAGTTTAAAAACAATATAACCTCTTCGAACTGGAAGCGAATTGCATTCATTTATTCCCAAAACATAAAATACAAGAAAAACGTTATAATCAGTGTTTGTAATGCTTTTTGTATTGATTTAATGAATTTTTATGGAACATTTTCAAAAAAGTAATAGTATTCTGCAATTTTTCTCTATGTAAACTACAAGTGTGCGAAACGACATACACCTCGGTCCGCGCGATTTTCGTAAAAAGGGGTACAAAGTTTTTGATTCACGTATTAATATATAGATATATTTTAAGAAGGGAATATTATATAATATTAAAGACTAGCTTTTGCCCGCGACTTCGTCCGCGTGGTGGGGTTTTTTAACTGTCCCACGGGAGCTCTTTGATTTCTCGGGATCGAAAGTATCCTATATGTTGACCAGGGATATAAGCCATCAGTATACAAAATTTTATTTAAATCGGTCCAGTCGTTTCGTAGTTTAGCCGGTACAAACAGAGAAACAGACAAAAAGAGAAACAAAAAATTTTAAAAATATCTAAATTAGTTTTTCATCATTAATCCGAATGACTCGTTTTTAGTTTTTTTTTCATTGTACAGAAATTCGACCTCTACAGTTTTATTATACGTATAGATTATTATATAATAGTAAATTAAGTATAAGAAAATTAGTAACAAATGAAAGTTAGCTATAAAAGTATATACATAGATAGTAATAGGAAAGTAGTATAAATATATTTAAAAGAAAACGCCGATTATGTCAGTAGAGTTTAGATGGTTACAAGACTAGTAATAAAAAAGACTAAAGATAACTTAAACTAACCTGACGTGAGAGAAGGGGAAGCCATACAAACTGGCGGCATAACGCGTTACGTAACGCAGCGGTTTACCCTCCCATAAGAAGTAAACCATAGTTTAACTGAATTGTATATTTTGGTGTGCAATAAAGTGTTATCTCTACTTATCTCTATCTATAGTTAACAAAAACATGAGGTTGAAAGTTGGGTATCTCTAAACATCAAACACAAGTTACGCTCGAGGCGAATCTCAATACAATCCACCTGTAGATAACAGTACGATGAAGTTACTGGCATTCCTTTGAGATGTCCATAGTTTTGAAATACGTGTACAATTCGATGTGGAGTCAATAAACTTGTCTGCTGTTTGAATTAGCAAATAAACGTTTTTGATTAATAAAGACTAATTCATACATAATAGTTATATGAGGTTTATCACCTTGTTTTTAAGCTATTGCATAGATTTTATCGCGGGCTTTGAGCGCGGCGACTGAATCAAGAAATTCCGTAACGAAAATAATACCTAACACCGCCCACTCCGCCTACCATGCAGCTCGGCCGAGCGTTCGCTTGACGTGTATGTATATGGTACGACTGTACGAAGCTCGCACGGGTCGAAACGATCTCCTCCGAAATCGGACGGATACGTAAGAAACTGTTTGTGAGAAAGTATATAGGTGTATAGGTATATATCATATCTTTAAAATGCCACACTCACCGCATATGCATATATATATACATAGGTGATTTGTTTTCTTATCGATCACCACGCTCAAAAAGTATGACTTGAATCAAAGAAAAAAAATAGTGCACAAATAAATAAATAAATAATTATGATTGCATAAGTTTATTAAAAATGCTATGCAATAGCTTTACCGTGGCAGTCCCCGAGTGCCACAAGGAGTTTTTTTTTTTATAATAATAATCTTTATTGTCAGAAAGTCAAGCTTACATTATTTATATTACCTACTGGTCCCAAACTAGGCGAAGCCTGTATTTTAAAGACCAAAGTCGATGTTTATAGCCACTGCGGGCAGACGTGTGTGTTTGTTTGAGTGTGTGTGTGTGTTCACGCATTTTCGTATCACACTATTCAGTCGGTGATTTTTAGCACATTTTCAGTACCTTCCTATTTTTATTAACGCCGTCCTATCACTTTGTATAGGGTAGAGGTAATTTTAATCTTTTTGTATTTCTTTATCTCTTATTATTTTATTTTATTAACTCTTACAATTTTACTTAGTTACTAACACATTCTTGTTAATACTTATTACAAAATTTCCAATATTAACTATTTTATAAGCTTGTTGAATATCTAAAAATCTGTTTTTATAATAAACTTGAAACTTGGTAGAGAACGGCGTAGGTATGCAAGTGTTATTTATGTACCGATATAGTTTGTATGTAAATTAACTTAATGAATTTTTACTGCCTTTTAAGGTGGCCATACCCAACGTCCTATTGGCATGACGCTGCAGGTTTGATCCAATCTGTAATTCGTTCATATACACCACACACGAACAAAACTATCCAATCAGCATTCGAAGCTATGGCGACACCAGGAACTGACGACGATATTTTAGCCGTCTTATCATGATTAAAATTTTATAATATTGTTACGAGTTGCAGGACCCGAATTAAAATGCCGTTAGAATTATTATGGAATTTATTAGAACTATACAAATACGTATAACACATGTACAAATATAACCAAACGCAATAAGTCCAAACGTAATTCAGAAGATCGTAATTCAAATACACGCGCAAAGTCCGTCACTAACGTCTTGCTTCGCTTGTGGCTATCGCCAGACTGCTCATCCCTCCCTTGGGGCATTGCTTTATACTGTACAAATACAATATGTCTGCTCGACCGCGTGGATTGGATTTCCAAGAATCGCACCTGGCTAATGACTACCATGAAAGATACACTACACAATGGTCTGTTTTTCCAGTCATAAATTTTTAACAATAAGCAAACAAAAGAAGTCCATGTACTAAATGTGTTTCGGAGTTGTGAATTTTCCTTTTGTCGGCATCTAGGTCGTAATAATGTTATAGATAACTAATTTATAACTGATCCTTAGTAATTATTTTTCCTTTCCAAGATCTCTTCAGATTTAAAAAATACAATACAAAAAATAAAGCTGAAAGTTAAAGAAAAACATTAAGCATAACTCTCCTTTGAACGCCCACATGAAAGTGCGATAAAAACTTTTCACATAAACCTGCAACATTTTAAACCCTTCCGACACTCAAAAACAGGTCACCCGCTTTTAACGCAAGTATTAAAACACTAGGAGATTTAAGTGTCTTGTTTGTTGTGTTTTTGACATAGTCGTAAATAAATTCGGTGAGTGGTTGGTGGTCCAAGCACGAGAGAACATTCCGTAGATGTGGTAAACGCACCTTATTCTTCTGTTTGTCTAAAGCAGTGTTTTTCAACGTGTGGGTCGCGACCCCCTAGGGGGTCGCAAAGCCTCTTTAGGGGGGTCGCGAAGCTTCTAAAGCGGAGTTGCAAAAGGTTGGGAAAGCTACGGCAGTAAAGTCTGCAATGTCCGTAGATTCATCCAATTGCAAGGATACAAAAGTACTTTCTTTTATTTTTTCTATGACTTGATCACGAACATCAGTCACCAGATCGCTTATCCTGCGTTGAATGGTACTGTCAGACAGAGGTAAACTTTTGAGTTTTTCGACCTCTTGTTTGATAAACATAATCTCCGCAATATCTAATGCCGCTGGTAAAATCAAACTTGCGGCAGTAGTATTAGATTTTTCTGCTTTAGATACACGAAGAGTTACTCGATAGCAACACTTTCTTATTTATGCGGGGCGGGGGCGAGGCGGCCGGCACCGGACGTGGTCGTACGTATGCGCGTAAATTGCGTTATATACTGGCGGTGAATTCGATGTAAAAAAAAATGTTTTGCGTACTTAATTATGTATTTAGTCGAATCCGAATTATGAAAATTAATAAATATGTTGGATTAATTATTTGTCACAAAATAAAATACATGAAGAAAAAGCAACCGGTAGGGGGGTCGCGAAATATTTCTTCATACTAAGGTGATGTGAGGAGCCTTAAGAACAGACGAGCGTGCATGACAAGAACTATGAATGTCAAAGAAGCAAGTGAGGTGTGTAAGAATAAGCCTAAATGGCGCTCTGTTGTTCGTGCCTACCCCGCAAGGGACCTGGCGTGAAGTTATGTATGTATGTACTAAAAGAGTCGTGTCATGAATAAGGTTGAAAAACACTGGTCTAAAGAATCACAAAAAAAGTCGTTGAATCTGACGCACCTCTAAAACTACTTAATGGATATTGTTACAAAATAATAATAATAATATGAAAGAAGTACTAAGTCAGCGAGCATTGTGCCGATAGTTGTCACCGTCGACGGTCTTAGCGAAAAGCCTCAACCATCATCTAGAGAGGCTTTTGCAAAGAAGCTGGGTGAAAGGCCAGATACAGGAGGCAGCACTTTTGGACCCTGCACGAATTGTGAGGAGTTTCCTATCCCGGGCGCCCTAACCACCGGTAGTTCGGTCCCCAGGCGCCGCTGGCGGTGAGCTGCAAGATTTCATCTTTATTTTATTGAATATGTATTTTATATTTGATGTATATTGTTACATACCTACAAAGAACCGCACACGTGCCTGTCGTAAAGCGCAGTTTATTACCTTCTCAGATTTTGGAATTATTTTGTTTATTTTGTGTTTAGAATTTGTAATTAATAAAAACATTCTATTGTTATTGTACTTGTTTAATGGCCATCATTAGTGTCGAACTAATTCTTGTTGTTATTGTATTGCGTCCAAGCTTGCCAGTTATGGGATCGGTGCATTATAAAACAATGGCCCAATGCGGAGAGGGGCAGTCAAGCGAGGATTATGATACGAGCAAGACGTAGATTCGATGAACGATATAGTGACGCACTTTACGCGTGTTATTGAATTGTGCAGTTTGTACTAATGTCTAGTTATATTTGTGCTTATGTTATACGTGTTTTGTAATTTCTTATACATTCTATAGTAATTCTACCGGTATTTTAATTCGAGCCCTTCATAAATCGTAAGAGCTTATCGCATGTACACGTCTTACTCGTATCGTAATCGTCGCTTGACTGCCTCAACCCTCGGTTCGGGCATTCTTTTTATTCGCATAACAATAATTTCCAAGAATTAGTTCGACACACTTGTCTAATGACTGCCATTAAAGATAACAATACACAATAGACTGTTTTTCTAGTTACAAATTTAAAAAAATAATAAGCTGCGTTTCTGCAGACGCAGGTGTTATTTTGTCTTTGCTCGGCATTCGGTCGTAACAATATTTAAAAAAAACTAGGGCTAAGTTATAGAAGCTCGCATAGCGCGCATAAAAAGCAATTTACGGTTCTACACAAGGGCAGGTGGATTTGACAATTTCATAACGATTTTGTTTTGTCAAAATGGCTTAAGAACCCTAAAAACTCCATACATATATCGTTGTGTTAGAAGTGCATATTTTTGCAGCGGAAAATCCGTGCATGCATGTCGCGGTAACAAGCCATAACTTAGGTTTATCCAAATCCGGCCAGCTTTGCTTTGTCCTGTGCTGCCCGTTGGCAAGATTCGTTTCAAATATTTTGAAAATGTGGCAGCGAGAGTTAGAATTTTTTTATTTTTTAGATTTTCTATTACCCATCATTTCAATTTTATCACTCGCATTACGATTTGTATAAGTTGCAAAAAACGACAAAAATCTGAATAAGAGATTTCGAACACCCTTAAGATCCATACTGCCGATAATGGCTATATTTGGAATATACAAAAAATCGGAGATCTATGACTAGTGTTAAAAACGTGTGCGTGTCGGGATGCCCAACAGAAGTGATATAAGCTTATCTAAGTTGATCTATTTAACATTAAAATTGTTTAACTTGAGAAAAACTTAAGTTATTACATAAATGCTATACATAACATTTAAGTAAAAGATAGCGTAGGCCGCCGCGAACCGCCGATCCCGGACTCCCGGGATCCTTCTTCTCGGGCTTTATATTACCCGTCGCCCGTTCCCAATTAGTTCATAGTGTCGCCCATTGGCGGGCATCATCAGATTCATCCCCCTCTCATGGCAACAGTCCCGCCGAGGTAAAACTCCCTAGGGAGCTCCCTCAAGCAAGTTGCCCCCGGGCTCGAGCACCTTCGCCCTGCGAAGGCGCTCGCCCCAAAAACCCCGGTAAAGTTGTGAGGTCTTCGGACCAACAACATAAAGTCAAGTCAAATAAAAAAAAATAACCTAAATAAAAAGGTATCAGATTAATATACATATTAATATGATAATGTAAGGAAAGGTTATTTATTATTAAAACCATTAATTGATTATACAAAATACTTTATTCTTAGTTAAAATTCTTGAATGTACATACATTAGAAGGAATATAGCTAGCGCGGTGGGTTAGTGAAAGAAGCCTACCTGCCGCTAAGCCTGCCTGCCGCTGCTTTGCTTTGTATGCGTGATAGAAAAGGAAGCCAGACAGACTGTCGCCGTAAAGCGTTACTTAACGAAGCGGTTTACCCTTCCATAAGAAGTTATAACTTCAAAATGATTTGTGAAGTAGCTCTTCTGTAAAATTTCTTATGTGTCGCTGACGATGTTTTTCCATAATAGGTTCAATATTATTGTAAAAGCAAAACTTTTTTTTACCTTACTGTAATTTGTATTACTTTGATTCTTATCAAAAGCCCCAAAATGAATTTCCAAATCCCTAAATCCAGAATTAAAGGTTGCAATTTTTCATTTTCATTTCATATTTCACCATATCCATATTATCCGTGCAGAAACGGAGAGAGTATATAATTTCCTGTGACCAGGCGGTCTTTCGTAAGAGGCGACAATACAACCGATAGCCAGGTGGCACGGTATTGGCACGGTATCCAGTGGCCAGTCTGAATGGCTACTAGCGCTGGTCTAGAGTACTCTAGAGTATGCCGCCATAACAACCTTGAGTTGCGTTCTGGTATTAGTGGCCAGATGTCGGTCTCCCTATAAACAGCTGCAGCGCATTTGTAGTACCGTTGGTGTTACAAGTATCCATAGGCGATAGTAGCTGCTTTTGATCAGGTGGGTCGTCTGTCTGGTGAACTCGTGCAATAAAAATTTTTTGAGGGAGAAAAGATAGCCTATGTCCTTCCTTAGGATATAATCAATTTATGCCAAATTTCATTACAGCCTGATTGTATTTCTGTTCATTCAGTAGTTAGTTAAGACACTCGTAAGTTAAGATCTTATCATAATTTTAACAGAAAATTTTCAAGTCAAGGATAAGTTATAGGTTAAGTAGAAATATATGCATACTGTGATGAGGACTTATTGGTTAACTATTTAACTAAAGCAAGTGTAACTCGGATTCGGGTTAAAGAACTTTTTTCGTAATTTTTACCATTAACTATGAGAAAATGAGGAGGAGGAGAATGTATATAATATATATATATATATATATATATATATATATATATATATATATATATGTATCCTATAATATTAGGAGCCTTAAGAACAGACGAGCGTGCATGACAAGAGCTATGAATGTCAAAGAAGCAAGTGAGGTGTGTAAGAATGGGCCTGTGTGGCGCTCTGTTGTTCGTGCCTACCCCGCAAGGGACCTGGCGTGAAGTTATGTATGTATGTACTATGAGAAATATCAATAAGAAAAAAAATATTGTAAAGAGATAGCAAAAATACTATAATTGCAGTTAGTTATGATTTCTGTTTATGTACGTACAACTAACAAGTTCCTTCCAACCAAAAGAATATCACAGAAGTGTCATAGTGTGACATATATTTTTTTTGTTTAATTCAGGTTTATGATCAGTTTGGCAGTATATGACCGGTTCGTATATCTTAAATTCATTTCCCTTACTAAAGGTAAAAATTTGACATAAGCTCCATGCAAGAAATATCAAATTTGTACTGCTGGTTAGGCAAAAGGATGAATTGTAAGACTATATCTTACAATTACCGGCCATCAATTGTGAAGAGGTACATACATACATACATACATAACTTCACGCCAGGTCCCTTGCGGGGTAGGCACGAACAACAGAGCGCCATTTAGGCTTATTCTTACACACCTCACTTGCTTCTTTGACATTCATAGTTCTTGTCATGCACGCTCGTCTGTTTTTAAGGCTCCTGACATCACCTTAGGTAGAAGAGGTAACAATCTTTTTTTCATTTTATTCATTTATATTAAGCTAATGGCATGAATTCCTGTTTTCAGGTTATAAAATTAATTTATTCCTTTCACACGTATTGGTTTTTGGTAAATAACTTAATTAAGTGTCGAAAGTTGATGATTATTTCGGGTTTAATGTGGTTTTTGATTGCTTAATCGAATACCTATCTTTTATTGAAGTTAATTTTCAATAACTACCATAGATACTAATATACGCTGCTATTACTACCACAATTAGTATTACTACCACCATCACCATTAATCGTTAGTAGTCTCACAACAACACCAATACTTTATATGTTTTTTTTTTTTTGAGGCGAGGGAAAATGACTAACCGATTTACGCACTCTCTGGGCCGTCACTAGGAAACGGCACGAATCCACGGGGGGCGGTAACGCTAGCAATTGTATGCTCTACTTGCGCTCCGTCCGCTATGGACTACACAGAGGAGTGTGGAGACTCCGAGTGATGCCGCACGGGCGAGCAACCTCAATACCCACTAAAAACCCCCTCCTCCCTTCGCGGCCCTGCACTTTGATGTGAAGGAAAGACTGAGATGTAGAACATAGTTACGCAGCAGTCGATCCAGCGCAAATACTTTATATGTTACACCAACATAAAACAACAAAACATTTTCATATCTTAAAATTAGAAGTTAGTAGTACAATGGGCGGCCTTATTGCTTGAAGCAATCTCTTCCAGGCAACACAACAAGCGATAGTAAATACCGTCGAAACGTGGAAGAAAAAGTAAGAAAATGTGCACTAGGCTTCAAAGTGTTCGTTGCAGATATAACCGGGATTTAACGTTAGGATGTTTACCATTTGTTGGCGCCATTAACACCGCGAAATTAAAAAATAAAGTAAATATCCTCCCATTGTCCTCTCCCTCTCTTCCCTATCCGCAACACCACACGCGTGAACGAGACGGACAATGCGAGGAAACTATCTATGGCGCTTCGCTTCCGCCTTATGTCAAGATGTCAGTATTGCTGTGCAACCGCTAGTGTATACATTAACGTGACCAAAAATAAAACAAGTTAAAAGAAGAGAACCAGCAACCCCAGCAAGCAAAGTGAGTGTTCCCCTTTTTCTCCTTCATCTCTCCTATAACGCATCACCAACATTGTTTTTGTAATAAACTACAAGGCGCTTTGAAAATACTGGTCTATTCTATAATTCGATAATTAATTGGATCGGACGGATTAAACACGGACCGCACCGGAATTTAACAATTACGCTGGATTGAGTGGTTTTGCTGGCTGGTACTGTGTTGCCGTGACTTTATTCGAGAAATAAAAGATTATCAACGATTAAAGTATTAATGAATAATTTAATGAAAGAAAAGTCTTTATTGTTCGTCAAAACTTAAACCTAGAAAATTTACATACATATATACATACATAACTTCACGCCAGGTCCCTTGCGGGGTAGGCACGAACAACAGAGCGCCACACAGGCCCATTCATACACACCTCACTTGCTTCTTTAACATTCATAGCTCTTGTCATGCACGCTCGACTGTTCTTAAGGCTCCTAACATCACCTTCTGCTAATACATGATCAATTTGATCATGGAAGGTGTGTCGTGGCCTTCCGCGACTTCTGCATCCATCCACTTTGCATTGTATATGTGTTTAGTCATTCTTTCATCATACATTCTTTCCACATGCCCGAACCACCGGAGCATTCCTTTCCTTACCTTCACCCCGACACTCTCTTTCAGACCAACTCTCTTTCTTACTTCGGTATTACGAACGCGGTCCGCGAGCGTCACTCCGCAGATTTTGCGCAGTGCTCGCATCTGGACCGCGTTTACTCTACTTTCATGCTCTCTATTCCATACCCAACTCTCGCTTCCATACGTGAGCGTAGGTACCAGCACCGCGTTTTGTATGGCAAGCTGGGCCTTCTGACTGAGGTTCTTAGCGCCTAGAAGTTTACCTAACGCTCCATTCACACTATTCCCCAAATTTACTTTTCTTTCTATGTCCGCGGTGAAAATTTAATATGTATAAATTTCCATTTAGACAATAGGTGGCCTTAATGCTTATAGGGATGTCTTCTAGGAAACTCGGTGTCCGAGGAGACATTAAAAGAAAAATTAAATAATATTTGATTGTTTAACTAAATGAAAACGAATTAAATCGTATTTAAATATAACAAAAGAAAATACAAAATAATAAACTAATAGATTTAAATATTTAAAAAGATTATAATAATATAAATTACATGTACGCATATATGAACATTAATTTTATTTAGTGCAACAAATTTTATTCAATGGACAAATAATGATCAAGTGTTTGAATGTAGAAATGGATGCAGCTGGTCTGATTTTTAAGGGCAGGCAGTTCTACAGGCATATAGCCTGTACGGCAAAAGAATTTCCTACGAAAGACGAAGTGTAGTTAGGTATTGTTAGCAGAAGACTTTCATTTGAGCGCAAACTACAGGAATGAGATTGATAGAGGAAACTAAAAAATCCTTTTAATTAAAAAAAACCCTTAATAAGTATTTCTGAATTATTACTGATAATGATGTATAAACTATAAACAAATCAAATAAATAAAATGAATAAATTTCTAGTAATTTTTTTATGTCTGGCAACACTTTTACAAAATTAAGGAGTAGGTAAATAAGAGAGATTGTTATATAATTGATATTGATTTATACTGTTTTGAAAATAGCGTATTCTTATTAAACTTGAAGATTGTTTTGTTAATAATTATTATTTGTGTTTTAAGGATTCTGAGATTAAATTCAATATCGTTCTAGCGATACGATATTTAATCCGTGCATAAACAGAGAAAGAACATAATGTAAGAGGCACAAAACAACCAACAGCCAGGTGGTAGGGCATTCACCCGACTGGGTGGCTACCACCCCTGGTCTAGAGTATGGCGCCATAACAACCTTGAATTCGGTAGTTGACAGTATGAAAAATGAAGGCTGATTTTAATATATATCGTAGATTACGACCTAAATATGACAAAAATAAATTGTTTTAACTAAAATATTAAATATTAATAGATATTTATGAGAAATAAAATTGTTATATTGCAGCCATTAGCCACGTGACAATGAACGCCGATCAGAGCGCGTGACGTCACAGTGTGTAAAACACAAGAAGTTATCAATGACTTTCAGATAACTCTTCAACGAAACAGATGTTTGTTTTGCACACTGTGGCGTCATGGGAGACGCCTTGACAGCTTGACGCGTTTTTGTGACGAAATGTCAAAAATATTTACAAAATTGCTAAATTAAATATGTTAATGTTGTTTTTTTGCTGAATTATTAATATTTTGGCTAAAATAGACCATAAGGCTCAAAATAAACCTGTTTCTCAAAAATTTTCAACTACCGAATGGTGGTCTGGCATTAGTGACCAGATTCCAGTCTCCCTTAAGAGAGCAGCAGTGCATTTATAGCATCTTTAGTGTTGCAAATGTCCACAGGCGATGGTAACCGTTTTCCAGCAAATGGGCCGTCTGCTCGTCTGCTGAACTCTTGTAATAAAAAAATAAAAAAAGTTGTGTTCCGGCATTAGTGGCTAGGTTCCAGTCTCCCTTGAGAGAGCAGCAGTGCATTTATAGCATCTTTAGTCTTGCAAATGTCCACAGGCGATAGTAACTGCTTTCCACCAGTGGGCCGTTTGCCTGTCTGCTGCAATAAAAAAAATGTGTGTGCTGTTCACACGCAGCAGAAGTGACCTAGAAAATATTGTACATATTTTTGTAATTATTTTGATGTGCAATAAGGTGTTATCTCTCTCTTTCTCTCTCAAGAATATTCTTGATTTTCATTTCACCATTGGAAGCTCCGAGCTCAGTAAGACATTTATGGGTCGAATTATTATAATATAAATTATCTGACACGCATTTGGCCAATTTTATATTAGATCAGAATTACTATCAAAAATGTGGTTTTGTTTGATAATATCCGTGATTAGTGATCCTAGCACTATATTCTACTGTTAAACCACTATCGAAACTTGATTGATTAATTGAGTTTACCACATCCCGTTGATTAAGCTATACCGAGTTACCATAAAACGATGCAAATACAAGGCCACACCGGAGAGACGCGACTGTCGCGCGATTTTGCAGTAAGTCATAGGAGAAGAATACTAACAATAAATCGGTAAATAAAACGCGCAACTCTGAAAATCTTCTAAAGCTTACATGATATATCAATCCATAGGTCTTTATTCTTTTCCCTTTTTTATTATATTTTATTAATTGTAATTTGTTTTAATAGATTAAATGAAACAATAATTGAAACATAGATCTAGCTGTAGCTGTTAAAAATAAGTTAGAGTAAAAAAAGTTAACGCACTACGTCCCTCGTTAGCGTACCGCCGTAGCGTCCCTCGTAGTGCACTCTCTTAACATCTATTTGCGGCCACTTTTACATAGGCAACCCTATTCCATCCAAAGAAAAATTATTTTTAACTTGATACATAATTTATTTGATTATAAAAACAAGTGACTTGTTCTTTTCCCAAAATATCAATCTAATATTATTTCAATTAAAAATACTATCGGCTACATTTTTATAGATAACTTAGCAAAATATATTCCCCCACATACAATTATATATAAATTAATATATATATATATTAATATATAATTAGATTTTAATATTAATTAATATCTAGTTTTACACCTGAATTTATTAATCATTCAACGAGATCTCAATCAAAAGAAGCGATAATATACTCTATAGTAATTCTAACGGCATTTTAATTTGAGTCTCCTGAATCGTAACAATATTATATTATTAATAAATACGGTTTATAAATTCATCCATGCAGTACCCATTTAAAAATGTAAAATCCAATTAGGCTTCGCTAGTCGCCGATGTGACCAGGCGTTCACTTCGGAATTCGCGACAGCTAATGGAATCGATTGGTTCTGTTGGTAACCTAATTAGTTCTATTCAACTAATATTTATCAAGCTTTAAAGCTAGCTTTTAGTTAATACACTAATTGCAAACAGCGATCAATCTGCGACTTCCACCGGAAGGGAGTTTAAATATTACATTTTAAAAATAAAGGTCGATGTATTTAATTTATGAAATCAGACTTGAATTGTTTGATGTGACATCAGAAACTTCTTTAAATATTGGAGTTATTTTCATAAGGTTTCAAAGGTAAACTGACATTCATATTGTGGGTACATTTCTTATTGAGGGTAGTTCAACGATTTTCTAATTTAACACTATACTGTTATTAAGCGTTTATTTTTCTGTCTATAAACTCTCATTCGAATAATTTGCTAGGGTGGACATTGAAATATCCTAGAAAATAAACATTCTCAATGTGACTAGTTTCTACAATTATTATTGCGCTAATTTTACTGAGACACTCCGTGAATCCGTGAATATGAGATTGTCGGTTGAGTCCACATGCATACTAATAAACAATAACTACCCGCAAATATTATCTTATCATTAGTCCAATTGGTTACAATTGTACATTTAATTAAAATTTGTAAAAATATCTATCCATATGAAATATATACCTATGTATATATATAACGCATATCGCTTGATTCACATTATATAAATTGCCTGTTTGCCTGGAAGAGATCATTTTGAGCGATTAGGTCGCCTATTGTATTGTTTTTATTAACAATGCCTTTGTGCATCCTCAGATGTCACCATGGGGTATGTGGGACTCCCGGATGCTGGTGTTGCACATAAGCTTCAACATTATACCTTGCAAGCACCGACCGCCGGACTATACTCTAAACCTTCCAGCGTCCCTCCGCATCATAATGAGGCGCCAAGGGACCGTTACCATGGCATGACAGTTGTGACAACAGCCTATTGTATTGCATAGAAAATATTGTAAATATGGTCTCTTTTTGGAATTGTAAATTTTGGTGTGCAATAAAGTGTTTTCTCTCTCTTTCTAATTTTCATTCTATGCTGGAAATCAAAATTAAGTAAAATCAGAAATTCTTGCTACCACCCTACAGTCAACATTATAAACGGAATAATGTCCGTCTGCTGGCAAATAGTGGCAAACATTGGCACTTCAATTTCATGGCGGAAATAAAACGCCTTGACCCAATTGTCACTTCGCCGCTTGCTTATTCATAGGCGCACTTTGATTTTGCAAAGCATTTTCACAGTTATAGTTTGTTTCTGCAATGCAGTGTTTATGTTATTGAAGTATGTACTGAAAATAAAAAAGCGGTCTTAAGCGTGGTAATTAATTTGATTTTTATTACTCCGACGTTTCAGCCACTTTTCAATAGCCGCGATCACGGAAGACAAAGATTTCAAGTGTCAATGAGTAGGTATTGTCAGAGTTTTATTTGGCCTACTGCCAACTTGATCATTTTAATTATTTCGTTTTATTTTTTTTCTGGTTACTATTTACTCTATAGGAGTCTAATCTAATTTACCACCGCTTCGCAACATGTTGTCTCTTGAAGAGAAGAAGTGTTTACTGAAGCCTAGAGCTTGAGTCTTAGCTCTAGCGATGTCCTCTCCGTGGCGACTGTCTAAGGCAAACACGGAGGCGGGGTCCTTGCATTGACCCCCGGAGTCAGGTACGGAGTGTCTTTACTCACCTTCTCATTGTTATTATTATAAACTAGCTGCACCCGCGGTCTCTCCCGCGTGGTGGTTGAAAATCGTCATAATTCCAAAATAAATATTTTTTTCTAAAATAAAAGTAGCCTTAGTTACTTCTTCTGACATCAGCTACCTGCCAATAAAAGTCCCGTCAAAATCGCTCCGGTCATTTCAGAGATTAGCCGGAGCAAACAGACAGACGTACAAAAATGGTAAAAAATGATATTTTGATGTATGTACCGTATATATATTCATATGCAAGAAGTATATATATATAATCTGTTGTTCGTGCCTACCCCGCAAGGGACCTGGCGTGAAGTTATGTATGTATGTATGCAAGAAGTAAAAAGCGGTTATTTCAATATTACAAACAGACACTCCAATTTTATTTATATGTATAGATTATTGTTAAGTGTCGCATTTTTAGAAACAAGTATTTTCTTCCCTTTCTTTCTTTAGTGCATTTTATAGTCACACCTCAACTAATCAAATTTCCTGGGCTCAAAAGTCCCCATCTCCTTTCTGCTAAAAATTCGAGGAAAAAACCAAAAGATCCTTATAAATAGGCCCTGTATAGAGCAATATCTAAGCGCATAAATTCCTTTATAATTTTTTCGTGTGCGAAAAACACTCATAAAATAATAAACGCGGCAACACCAATTCGGTTTGCAGCGAAATTATGTCATTCATAATGCAGGTTCAGTTGTAACTGTGGGGTGGATATGCTTTCATATCGTGGCGAGTGACGGTGGAACAATCTTGTTTGTATTAGAATTTTTAGAAAAATGTAGAAGATTCTGGAATTCTGTAAGTTCTAGAATAGAAGGTTCAATGAAAAAGACGAGAATAGATAAACGTTAGAAAGGGATAGATGATGAACGAAAGTTCTGGAATAAGGTTCGGGAAGGAAAAGACAGATTGATAGATGTTTAGAAAGGGATTGAGAGGGGGGACTTAACGTTCCTCGTAAGTGACAGTGGTATGGGACCAATATTTTTAATCTTAGATTTATTTTTCGTAATATAGTTTAGTTTTAGTATTTTATTATATTTTTCCATTTAATAAACTCCATTGTTTAATTTAGAAAAGTATTTTTTTTTATGGGATTGAGAGTAAATAAAAGAATAACGAAAAGAAGATCGAAATTATTAATAAAATAATATTCTGAATGGTTTAGCATTGAAAAAGGTGTTAGACAGGGCTGTGTAGCGTCGCCGTGGCTGTTCAACCTATTCTTAGACAGTTGCTTGGACGATTTGAAAGAAAGTGAAAGTGGTTTAAGAATGAATGGGTTACTTATCAAATGTCTACTCTACGCCGATGATCAAGTTATACTTGCGTCATCGGAAACGGAGTTACAGGAGATGGTAACAATTATGAATGAGTCTTTTGAGAGAAAGGGTATGAAAATTAATGTGAACAAGACGAAAGTTCTGGTGTTTGAAAGAGATGAAAGAATGACAAGTTGTAATATACAGATAGGAAATCAAAAGTTAGAGCAAGTTAGTGAATTTGTTTACTTAGGCTGCATGTTTACCAGAGACGGAAAGCATGAAAGGGATATTGAAAGGAGAGTTATGGCAGGTAATAGGGTGAATGGAGCGCTAAATTATTTTATGAATAGCCAGAAAGTGTCTGTAAAGGCACGCTTGGCTGTCCATAAAGGAGTGTTGGTGCCGACCCTGATGTATGGTAGTGAAAGTTGGGTATGGCAGAAGAAGCATGAAAGTAGGATAAACGCAGTTGAAATGAGAGCTTTGAGAAGTATATGTGCGGTTAGCTTGAATGATAGGATAAGAAACAGTGTGCTAAGGGAACAATGTGGTTTGAAAGAAGATGTAATAACAAGAGTTGAAAAAGGAATATTAAGGTGGTTTGGGCATGTAGAGAGGATGGATGAAAATAGAATCACAAAACAGGTATATGACAGTATTGTCAATGGTAGAGCTGTTGCCGGTAGACCGAGACGAACATACCATGAACAAATATCAGAACTGTTAAAAAAAGGTCAGGTAAAAAGCATTTCAAATAAACGCGCATGTATGAAGAGGTTAATGAAAGTAGACGAAGCGAAAGTTGTTTGTCAGGATCGTCGCAAGTGGAGATCCATAGTCTCTGCCTACCCCCATGGGAAACAGGCGTGATTTTATGTATGTATGTATGTAGATCGAAATTATGGGTTCCAGAAGGTTTTTCCAGATATATAAGCAACGTACGCTTACTGCAGTTTTTAGTTCAGTTCAAGACAACGAAGCGATAAAGTTGAAGAGAAGTTTAATAGAAGAAAGTGACGAGTTTAATGATGAATTTAGTGAAAGTTTAGTGGGCAGTTGAGTGAAGGAAGAGTTAAGCAAAGTTTAAAAGGAGATTCAGAAGCGAGCTACGTGCCGTAAATTCGGTGGCGTACACTGCAGCAGCAGGATTTGGTCTACATAATATTGGCGACGGTATTGTGAGTGAGACGTCTTATCTTTGAGACAGTGCGTCGTTAGTTGTGCGTGTAGGGGCAACCCTGCGGAGAATACATACGGCTGTGTGAATCGATAAAAGATTAACGTTTAGTTAAAAGAACTAGTGTTTCCTCCCAATCCTAATTGCGCGCTCGCAATTAACAATATTTTGTTACTACTGCGTCATTTGAATCTTTGTGTTTGGATACTGTTTGTAGATTTTGTTACTTAGAACTAGATGGCGCTACTAGAAAGTTACATCGCGGTATGGTTTGCATTTTGTACGAGTTGTTGACACTCACTGCAATAATTTTTTTTCTTAGATCTACATGTATTATCATTTTGATATTGTATAGAAATCCCTACTCTCGCCCAGGACTGATTATACAGTCACAATTAGCGATGCGCAAACTAAATCACCAATGAGATCAGTGATTTATAAATCTTTTTCCATAAAAGATGCAAATCACTCCTTTAAATCTTTAACTCTTTTAAATCTTTGGTTTCGAATGATATAATTTATTCAGTTGACCGGTTTTAAGCTTTACAGTAACGCCACAGAGTTTAATTTACTGTGTATCATCATTGTATTTCTTAGAGTGCGCATGTTATCTCTTTTCAATTCACAATATCCTGTATCTATTGTCTCATACTACATCTAAGTACTATCTGATTTGTTAGTTTTCATCATTCCATGTGACTAAAATCAATCTTATCGTAGCGAGTTAAAGATGTATTTTCCAAACCAAAGATTTAAAGAGTGATTTCGAATTTTGAAAGATTATACATCTTTTAAATCAGTCACTCCTGAGTTACACATCTTTAGTCACAATTACCATGTGCTAAAGTGCAGGAAAGTATTATGATGTAACCTGCACATCGAGACGAGATAACATCGGTTATAAACAAATAAATAAAACGTTAACAATACTCGTTGACAATTGTCATCTTTGTCTTTCGTGATCAAGGCAATTGAAATGCGCCCGACACGTTGGAATAATCAACAACAAATAAATTACCGCGCTTAAAACCGTTAACACTTAGTTTTATAGCTTTTCTAAATTAAAAATAATATAAAAATATTTGAGGACTACAACTACTTACTCAAAATAGTCTTAATGGGTTAATATATTGTCCAAAATGAATTTCAATTATTGGTTTGGGTACCAACAATGGTATAATTTATCCTTATTATATAATTATTATCTTATAGATTCTTTCTTTACGGACGATTCTGACATTTGTCTAGACTCAGTCGCCGAAGTGGTATTACAGGGAATGGAGTGTTACATTCCTAACTCTGTAATCCCAATCGGTGGCTCAAGCCATAGTTTGATAAGCTGTGCGCTGAGGCCAAACGCTAGATTGTATTGTTTTTGAGTAAAAAATCCGATGTTTTAGTCTACAAATAATATGTGGTAACCCTACATGCATAAAACGAGTGTGGCAAAATGAAATCGGTCTAAAAACACGTGTGATGACAAAAAAACACCGAAAATGGGTTCCGCGACTTTTTTGAGTTGCGCAGATTGCGATGCTGGATGAATTTTTAAATTTTACACTGAAACATTGTTGGCATGTGCCAGACATTTTATGGTTATTCTTTTTGGTACTAACGGTGATTCGCTTTTTGTATGTTCGTGCTAGTTATGTATGGGTGCATGTATATTTATATATAGTTTTCCTTCACCGTGGTTAGCATGTGATAATTGGGTTTTTGAAAAAAAAAATATTTGTGATAAATGGAAAGATTATATATTAGTTTTATAACAAAACTATATTTTTTTTTTGCAATAATTCAAAAGTTATTTCAAAATAAAAATTAATTTTTGAATCCAGTACCGAAGACACGCCGACAACTCCCGAACAAAACCCGAGCGCGTGTGACGTCATAATGTTAGTTTTCACTCATTGCAGTTGATAGAAAAATAATAAATACAGTGTTTTGATTTATTTCATTTTGTTGTCATTATTAAATATTTAAATTTATATCAAAAATGTCGAACCTCAAAAGTTATCGTTCTTGTTTTGTACCATTATGTACGAATACTACAAAGGCAACTCCTGATAAAACGTTTTTAAATGTTCCCCAAGATGTCAAACGTCGAAATAAATGGTTTCAAGCAGTGCACCGTGATAATCCCCAAACAAAATCGATTTTTTTTTGTTGTGAAGATCATTTCGATGTAAGTATTTCTTAATACCATTTTTATTAATTATTATTTATCTAAGTATACAAATTAAATAATTATTATATATTTAAGTAAAGTTCAGTAAATAATTTTTTTTAACTGGACTCCAAATCATAACCTTTATAATCATAGCATTAAAATTTTTTTTTATTGATAATTTAAAGTGCTTAAATAATAAATTTATGTATCTTTATCTAATGATTGGGATTCAATTTGATATATTTATATTATATTATATTATACTTAGTTGAACATAACCTATAGTTTTGTCGCCGTAACTCTCACGCGATGCTCTACAATTTATGAAATAAATAATTATATTTAATGTAATGGAGAATAAATACTTAAATATTTTCATTTATTATATTATTTTTTAACAGACTTACCTTGATGCCTTGGCACCTCGAACTTCAGCAGAATTAAACCGAACGTCATTTTAAAAAAAATCGGTGATCATAAATATATCAACATCAGGAATGTTATCAGACTTTGCCTTAATAAATCCTTTATCACACATAGCTAATCGGAACCAACTAACAATTCGTATTTTAGCAATAAATTTTTAATATTATTGTCTAGTCACGTGTAATAGCCGTAAACGCTGTACTGCTATTAAATAGCTATAACATTATGACGTCACAACTATGGTGACCAATCATGGCGCGCGAGTCACGTGATTTTTATTTAAATTTCATCGATTTTTAATTGTTCATAATTAATTGAAAAAAATTTTTTTTGAAGTTTTTTTGCATTAAATATCAATATTATTAATAATAAAGTTTTAAAATACATAAAAAAATCAATATTTTTTTTTTTCAAATTCCCAATTGTAACATATTTTTTTTATTGCAGAAGTTCAGCGGACAGGCAGACGGCCCACTTGATCTAAAGCGGTTATCATCGCATATGGACATTTGCAACACCAAAAGCGCTACAAATGCGCTGCTGCACTCTTAAGGGAGACTGGAACCTGGTCCCTTATACCGGAACACAACTCAAGGCTGTTATGGGGACATACTTTGGATCAGGGGTGGTAGCCATCCAGTCGGGCAAATGCCCTACCACCTGGCTGTGGGTTGTTTTGTCGCCTCTTACGACGGACCGCCCGGCCGCAGGAAATTGTATTATTTCTTAGCTCCTGCACGGATATGCACATTAGGTGAGAAAACTGTCCAAGTAAAGCCTGCGTTCGGGCCAGGATTGAAACCCGCGCCCGAGTATGGTTTTCACTCAAAAATTCAAAATTTTCACGATTTTCAATTTAGGATAATAGAGCGGATGCGAGAATAGGACAGGGGATATAAGTTACGGGGAGTAAGAAGTAGTATATTGGAACTTTCACTCGTCATATGAATTTATACAATTAGCTAAAAGCTATCCATAATAATGATTTAATTATTTCTTAAGGTCTCTGAGTGCGGATGTAACACTGCCTACATCTACTCGCAAACTTTGTACTCGAGAAGGAGTCGTGTTATCCTGAATATTCAACGCATTCAAATAAAGTTCCAATTAAAAGTTTTGATTAAGAATTTCTTGAAATGTTTTTAATCGCAAGTCAATTTTCATTAAGATTCTAGTCGTCTTTCTTAACTTAGATTAATCCTTTCTAAACTTGTGATATTTCTAAGCCCAACATTTAGTAAATAAGTTATTTCATTATTTGTCTACCAATTGTTGAGTTGTCTTTGATAAAAACAAATTGGCCAAGTGACAGCTCACATACCATGACGCGCGTTTTGGGTGTGGATGTTCGCGTTAAAGTGAAGAACGTTAACTGTTTTTATCATTCCGGAAAAGACCTCTAAACAGCCTGATCGAAACCATTAATCTATTATTTATAAATACTTTTTATTTTTGGTGAAAGTAATTTTGGAAATCAATCTTGCTTTTTTTCTAATTTATACCTCAAAAATTCAAAGTACACATTTCACGACCATAGAAGCAAATAACTCTCCACCTGTAGACTTTAATACAAAGTCACTAAAAATATATCTACAAATATAAATAACTGTTTAAATTCTATTAAGATACTGTAAAAAAACTAATCATCAATTATTTGCAATACTCATATGCGGCAGACAGGCTGACTTTAAAAACATTTGCATCACTAAAGGTGCTACCAATATACTGTCACCAAAGGGGTGATTGGAACCTAATTACTGAAACCGAATATAATTCAAAATTTTTATGATAGCATACTCGACGATTACCTAAAGAACGGCTAAAAAAACCCTAAAACATTGACATCTACAAGTCACAGCTCGACTTGCCATACTCAAGGCAGTCTTATATCTTGCCATTTATTCTTGCCTATAATTTTGATATTACTCGTCTGGAACTCTTTGTCAAATATTAACCGATTGTAAAGCAAATGAAAAATAAATGAACGGACATCAGTGTTAACGCGCGGTATTCTTCGTCGCTCATCGCTAAGCCAAAAGTCGTGACCAGTACTTGATTCTAAGTAATCGTTTCTTCTAGATCAGTTGACACGCACTTAACCAATGTAACGTTTCAAATTTCTCACAACTCTTAAATTTCACTTCACCTTGATATACAAAATAAATGTTTGTCTGTATGTCTGACTGACTCGATCTGCGTCAAATTTTCTTTAGCAGAGAACACTTTTGAAAGTTCAAGAGGCTATAATACCAAAGCGAATTTATCAAGCCATTTACCCATCGAAATAGGATTTCGAGTTTACAGCCCCTTCCGACCCTTCAATAAGCTAAGGATGGAATTACTAAAGGCACATGTCAAAAAGTTCAAGTTCGGTCCCGTCTTGAATAATTTAGTTTCTGAACAAACATCGGTAATCAAACCACCGTGAAGGTATGTATAAGATCCTCGCCATGTTTTCAGATGGCCTTGACAAATCTATTTTAGGAGCTGGTGTTATGTGTACCATGACTAATGATAATTTTAGAATTGCTCCTAAGATATAGGAATGAGTAATTGCCCATTGCATACACTATTTAACTCAATTAATCTACCGTCATTTCATGTCAATCAATTGTTCAGATCACAATGTAGTATTCTAGTACGATAGAAGCTAATTTGGCAACAAAAATCTCTTATCCCTATTTGGCCATCCTCTCTCGTTTCAACATTCACTCAATAACCAAATATTGGCTGTCGTTTCGTTCATGTTTTTTTTCTATTTTCGCTCTCAACTCCCGAACTCCGATCGATGTATGCATTATTGAACAGTCAATGGGTAATGTTGGCTGCGTGAACAAAAATTCGGCTAAAAGCCGAAAGGGAAGTTTTGTGTATTAAGGGGGAGTATCAGTTACGTTACGTACATGTAATAGTTATTGCTACATATTTTCTTAATGATAAATAGGTTCTTGTTGACCACGATCACGCCTAATACATTTATCCGTGCAGGAACGGAGAAAGAATACAATTTCTTGCAACCAGGCAGCCTGTCGTAAGAGGCGACCAAACAACCCACAGCCAGGACATTTGCCTGAATGGATGGCTACCACCCCTGGTTTAAAGTATGTCGCCATAACAACCTTGAGATGTGTTCCGGCATTAGTGACCAGGTTTCAGGCTACATTAAGAGAATAGCAGCGCATTTGCGCTTTTGGTGTTGTAAATGTCCATGGGCGATGGTAACCACTTTCCATCATGTGGGCCATCTACCTGTCAGCTGAACTCAAGCAATAAAAAAAGTCGAATAATGATGCGGTCCAAAATAGAGCACGCTTACCTATTATATTATTTTTTTATTATATACTAGTAAGCAGAAGGTAATAGCAGTGCATTCCACAATTCTGCCGTATGCAGAAGGAACGTGGAGGCGAAACGTTTCGATCGCAACTCGTAGCGTTTCCACTGTGAAACGATGGCGTAGACCAGAATGAGTTGCTCTCCAAAGATGGTATGGTATAGGGAGAATCTAGTCAAACAGTCCAACCGCACACTCTCCGAAACGAATTATATACATTTTTGATAGACTACCAACCTGGCATCAATGCTTAAGGCTTATCTTGTATGAATCTACACTTCAAATTGGTATTTAGCTGATCCGTTTCAAAGGTAAGAACAGTACTCCATGCAAGATCTTACTTGAGCTCAGTAAAGTTAAAGCAATTGCTCTGGGGTGAAGTACCGTCTCACCTTTGAAAGTTTAGTCATCTTTTTTGCGGCCAAATGAGCTATACTTAAAGGAGCCGAAGTTGAGAGTGGATGTTAAAGAAATGCCAAGAAGTTGAAGTTGTGCGATTATCGGAATCGGTATTAGCAAGGTTAAAACTGAATAGTCCATATACATGCTAAAATCTGTCAACAGAGAAAACGGACAAAACCTTCGGAGATGCATCTACTAACATGTTCAAAATATACATATGTTAAGTTAATACTTAAATTTAATGTTGGATTAGTTAAGTAGGTAAATATCGTTAAACAAGTAAGTACAGAGAGCATAAGTCACACGTCGTCTTGTTTTGTACACCCCTCTCGAACGGTCGAGCCTAGCTCCCGAGGCGATTGAGTCATGGGCTCTCGCTTAGTGTTGCGTCACCCTATCTTATTAGATAGGGTTAACCCTATTGGGTTACTATCATCGACACCACCACACAACGTAACTATAAGATTGAAGGGTATGGATTTATTTTTAGACGGCTTTTGCAGTTAAGTGGCCTAAGGGCTAGCAGTGCAGAGGATCCGGGTTCGACACTAATTAAGATTAATCATGTTATACCGTGATTCTGTGTTTTAAAATTCATCCGCTTACCTTAGCACTGGTAAATAATTGACCTTCGCGTAGAGATACTTATGATATACCCCGGTGGCCCTCTCTAGACATTCAGGGACGCTTAGGCATTACTGGTAGCTTTAATGGTGATTGACGTCTCGCAACTTGTTCTGCATGGTAAGTTTTTGCAGAACAAGAGCCCTTAGGCGTCCTAGATACTCCTCGTCTACCACCCCTCGGGTCCGAATGTATGCCTAAATGCATTTTCCCTGCGATGTAGAAATAGCTACTACTTTTAACTAGCAGTATCGATTGATATTCGGCTTTGTAAAACGAAAACGTTCGTCTAATAACAGCGTTTCCCGTCCCTAAATTATACCAAAGTTATACTGATGGAGTATAAATAAAACATGATCTTTTAATTACTTAACAAACCCATTTTATAGCTACGCCTAGATAATACGTTATACAACGTCTGTTTTTTTTACGGACATTAAAGGGAAATTTGGAAATGAAACTCGATATAAAATTGGACTGTATGATTATTATTAAACTATTTATATAACTTACAATATACGTAAAGAAGTACGCAATGAAGATGACAAATTGTGCGAGAGAGTCGATAGAGAGAGGGGTAGTCGTCAATTGCAGTGTCATAACAGTCAGTACAATTATTTTTTCTTAGAGATTTTTTGCGTTCTATTAGTAGGTACGTATTGCAGTAGATGTCACTGTTCTCAAATTAAACACCAAATTAAAGAATATAATATGTTTCGTTATACGCAGTTGTTTTAATACTTGTTTAAGAAATATTTGATATGTTTTTATGTTTTTGCAAGCCATGTCAGTTAATAAATATATTTTAAAGTGTGTAAATTCTATTCCTCACCTTTTTCAAATTATAAAGCTCTTATTAATTTTAATTACTGGATTTTTGCTGAATTGTCGATTTAACAAAAACTTATTTCAAAGATGTCAAAACCAAAAAGACATTCCGATCGATACGAGTTACTCTCCTGAATGTATGTACTTTGTTTGTGTTTTGATTATTTTTCGATAACTTTTTTTGATTCCTGGACTCCGAAGACTTCGCTTATCACGTTTACTAGTGTTCTGTGATCACGTTGGACTTACTCATGTACCCTGAACACCGATTTGCCTAACGATTTGTTCTCTGATGACTTGGATTATGGCTTCTTCTGAAAGAGGTTTTTGTGTGCCCAGATGCGGCAAAACTTGTAAGTAAATCATCGTAACGGCACCAAGCTAGATGTGGATACAAATGATGTTATAGAAATATATGCCTTTGAATATTTTAATAAAAGGAAACATAATAAATCACGCTACCGCTAAATTGTTGTTTTATTTACTAACAAATAAACATTTTTTGGAAAGGCTTTTGGGAATTGCAGGAGTTAAATTATTAACTACCGTAATTTCCAAAAGTCTAATATAAAAATCGAAATAATACTAGACCCCCTGGAAGGTTTTTTTGCCGTTGAATAGTGCCGTATACCGATAGAGAGCGTTAGTATATACATTATGACTGTTGACTCTATACCAGTATATATAAAGTACTCTGTGGTCAATTGTGTCGATTTTGCCTCCAAGGCCGCTCCTATATCCCGCGTACAGTCCGACGCCTAGCTGCTAATTGTGAGAGCTATGGGCGTTGGGGGTATGCAGGGCGCGGAGGGTAGGTGTGCTCCGGCGGGCCGGTCAGGGGAGTGCTCTCTGTCCGCAACAGTTAACACACATGACCAGATGTGCTAATAGTTATCAGATAACATGAAGTATTACTTTATTTTGATACTTTTCATGATATGTCTTTTTATTGCTAAAGCACTGCAAACATGCTGACAGCCCAACTGTGCATACGATTCATCGTCGTCTTGCACGGCCGTATAAAACATGTGACGATCCCCGAATTCTTTCCTCTTCGGTATGAAATGGTTGTCCAACAAATTGAATATTTGTACATATGGCACTTGCTGCAAATCCTTCGGTAAAGCCAAATCTGATGCGAGCTTATATAATATACCGTCGCTGAGTGCGCTAAGAAGCACGGCCCTCTTTTTCACATCTTTTTCCACATCATTCGCGATAAACTACTGATTTAATCTGCATTTATATTTAGGCCAAGATTGCGAAATATGGTCAAAATTCGTAAGAATTCCGAGTCAACTCGTCGCCACTGTTACGTTCGAGAGCGGGATGCATGCGAAGTATACGCCAGTTATTAACACATTGAAGTGACGTTTATTACACAACACTCTTCTGTAAATTTCATTTGATAAACAGGTTCTTTATATTTCCCTAAGTTGAGACATTAAAATGAAAAATCCACTATATTAAGCACTAACGACCCCGAGAGACCCTGGTTTAACCACCCCTGGTCTAGAGTATGCCGCCATAACAACCTTGTGTTGTGTTCCGGCATTAGTGTCCAGGTTCTAGGCTCCCTAAAGAGAGCAGCAGCGCATTCGTAGCACCTTTGGTGTTGCAAATGTCCATAGGCGATGGTAACCGCTGTCCATCAAGTGGGCCGTCAGCCTGTCTGCTGATCTCCTGCAATAAAAAAAATAAAATAAAAAAGAGACTTTATTATATGTACGCTTACACATTCTAGTTAGTCTTAGTGTGATCATAGACTTCCAACAGATAAAGTCTGATTTTGGTCGCCATTTCTATTAACTTTTAAAATGTAAAAAAGTTGTTATAGTGACATAACTACAATATTTGGCCGTGTGATATTGGAAAGCTTTTTGTGAACATTGACATTTTCTTCAATATTGTAGAAGATTTTATTGTTCTATCCTCAATACATTCCACAGGGCAGGCTATGAAAGACATTTTATGGTTATTTTTTTCACACCTTGGGTTACATTATTGAATTTTTACTAGGGATCCCTAATTTTTTTTCTAGTAAAAAATATAGTCTATATTACTCAAGGATAATGTAGCATTCAAATGGTGAAAGAATTTTTGAAATTGGTCCAGCAGTTTTTGAGTTTATTCGTTACAAACATACTAAAACATAAAAATACAAGTCGAAAGATTTGACTATTTATAATATTAGTTTAGATATACGAGTAGATTATCAAAAAGTGTTGTTTAAAACAAATAAGCAGTATTAACATGGATACAAAGTAATTAAATTAATTGCTATGTTAATATCAGGCAGTATTTGTAGTCATTCGTCAAATTAAATACGCACGAATGACCCCCTGGGATGTGACCACGGAGTTAACAAACCAAGGTCGGTCTCAAACAAAACCATGGCCGTAATATAATTGAGCTGAAAAGTCGCTTTTAAAATCATGTTCAAGTCGAACTCTGTATGTAATAGAAAGGTTTTTAACTTCAGTTTTTCCACAGTCAGAGACTCGATGCTGCATCGTGTGGATTACCGTTACAGCTCGTTGATGAGTACGCGGCCAAAGGCAACTCGTTGCATGTCGCGAGTGAAGATCTCTTCACGGGTACACACTAGAAGACTATACGCTTATGGTTATAGTTATAGCTCGCTGATGAATATGTGACCAAAGGCGACTCGTTGGATGTCGCGAGTGAAGGTCTTTTCAGGCGCACACACTAAAGCACTAAGCGGTTACATCTCGTTGATGAGTACGCAGCCAAAGACGGCTCGTTGGCCGTCGCAAACGAAGATAGTTTCACGCGTACACACCAGAGCACTATGCGGTTACAGCTTGCTGATGAGTACGCGACCAAAGACGGCTCGTTGGCCGTTGCAAACGAAGATCGTTTCACGCGTACACACCAGAGCACTATGCGGTTACAGCTTGCTGATGAGTACGCGACCAAAGACGGCTCGTTGGCCGTCGCAAACGAAGATCGTTTCACGGGTACACACCAGAGCACTATGCGGTTACAGCTTGCTGATGAGTACGCGACCAAAGACGGCTCGTTGGCCGTCGCAAACGAAGATCGTTTCACGGGTACACACCAGAGCACTATGCGGTTACAGCTTGCTGATGAGTACGCGACCAAAGACGGCTTGTTGGCCGTCGCAAACGAAGATCGTTTCACGGGTACACACCAGAGCACTATGCGGTTATGGTTACAGCTCGCTGATGAGTACGTAGCCAAAGGTGACTCGTTGGATGTCGCGAGTGAAGATCTATTCACGCGTACTCATTAGAGCATGTTACTGTATCTGCTAGGTTACAGTTCGCAGATTCGTAGAACATTCGTTTATCGCGTACAGCATCACGCTGTACGAAGAATTCGTCGTTTGTAATAAACCATCACCTTAAGTAATTTATGTCGGTTCAAACTTTAACGATAATAACTTTTATCAATTTCAACCAATTAATCATTCAAATGGATTGGACAATAAATGGATTTTGAAGATTATTTCTTAGAAACTGATTGAAAATGGTATATCTAGTACGGTTTCACTTTGTGAAGTGTGATTGACAATTATATTAATAACTTTATCCGTGCAGGAACGGAGAAAGAATACAATTTCCTGCGGCCTGGCGGCCTGTCGTAAGAGGCGACAAAACAACCCACAGCCAGGTGGTAGGGCATTTGCCCGACTGGATGGCTACCACCTCTGGTCTAGAGTATGTCGCCATAACAACCTTGAGTGGTGTTCCGGCATTAGTGACCAGGTTCCAGGCTCCCTAAAGAGAGCAGCAGCGCATTTGTAGCATCTTTGGTGTTGCGAATGTCCATAGGCGATGGTAACCGCTGTCCATCAAGTGGGCCGTCTGCCTGTCTGCTGATCTCCTGCAAAAAAAAAAAAAAACTTGTTCACGTCACTGGGATCTCTCATTTATAGAAAGGACAGTATAACCAAGCTATCCTTGAAATGTTTTTCTGTGCAGACTGTAAGGTCGTGGAATGCATTACCAATAAGGATCAGAAGTGCAAAGTCACTAACATCTTTTAATAAACTTCTCAAAGACCACTATCTAAATTTGAAAACAGTAATTTATGTGTGTGTATGTAACTCTATGTATATATTTTTTTATATAAATATGTATATGTATTTTTATTTACTATTAATATATTGTTACGAGTTGCAGGACTCGAATTCAAATCGTGCAGTGTATACTGGTTGTATCCAGTTATATTTATACCTGTTATATACGTGGTTGAACAGTTCTAATAAACTCTGTAGTAATTCCAACGACATTTTAAATTGAAAGAAAGAAAGAAAGGAAAGAAAATAATGTTTATTTAGAGTTATTCAAAGTGATTACAAAATACATAAACAGTTTAGTAAAACCAAAAACTTAACTAACTCTAAACAGGCCCTAACTCAGCAAATGCTGGTTGATAACAACCAACGCTGGTCTTCCGTTAGTGCCTAGCAGCAACGTCACCTTCACAGAAGAAAAATATAACAAAATAACTAATGAACAATTAATATTATTTATAATTGGACCACCATGAAAACAAAGAATAGACATATTTGGAATAAATTAAAATAAGTACATAATATGTTATGAAATAATTATTGAAATTTGAAAATAATGATTTGGAAAAAATAATAATAGATAAATTGCAAACAAAAAGAAAAAAAATGAAAAATTGAGTCCTGTGTAGCTCGTAACAATATGATCTATGCTAACACCATGTTTTTGAGCAAATAAATGATTGAATGATTGGTCGTTCTCAAGTTATGCGCGTGCACATTTCTTTGATTCATTTTTACATATATAGATTACGTAAGTAGGACACAACGTTCTCGTTGTTTTAGAAGCAAGCACAGCTTTCCTATCATACAGAAAAAGTTGATTAAGCACTGCCATAAATTACTGCTTACAAATGGAGCACATACTAGTAAGGCGGGGTCTACAATTGAGTTGTTTATACACCTGTCGCGCAATTTCCCAACGGGACGTAATGGAACGAGATCGTCCATAGACGTGACGTGAATATCACTGTCGTGGAACGCGTCGATCGATGCAGGATTGTCTACATTCGACCTAATTTTTTAGGCACCCAATTTTGAGACGTGGTTAACATGTCCTACTATGTTTCATTTTCAGAAATATTTGTTTTATTGTCTAAAGCTCGCAAAGGACATTTGGAACACCAAAGGTGGTATAAATACGTTGCTGCTCTCTTAAAGGCGACTGGAACCTGATCATTAATGACGGAACGCAAATCTAGGTTGTTATGGCGACATATTTTAAAACCGGGATGGTAGTCATCCAGTCGGGAAAATGCCCGACCACCTGGCTGTGAGTTGTCTTTTGGCCTCTTATGACAGGCCGCTCGGTCGCAGGAAATACCGTAAGACCGGACTTCGGGGTCTACTGGCACTGACTCTATCCTTCACTCTTCTGGAGTATGTTAAAAAGACCATAGTAGTAATTGAAAACCCAAACTAACTCTAAGCTCTATATTTAAAGAAAAACTGTTTGACCACTCATGACCTCAATTGTCAGTACTTACACAAATTATTCCAAAATCTCCTTTCCGAAATGTATCCTCAGTAAGATTTATGCTCTAATATCAGGTGTTGGAATGGGATAGCCAGGAAATTTCAGCCATTGCACAGGTTATACCCAGTCGGTGCTTCTTTCTTGATTTCGTATGGTCCGGTCTAAGTTATAAGCGAATTACTGTGACAATACAACGGAAGCAACTGCATTAGATGGTGGATTCGCTCACCTTTTGTGGACAGTATTGAAGACTGGCCGTTAAGAGTCTCCCACGCGACCTTAGAAATGATGAAGGATTATGGGCACCAATATATGGAACCAGGTACCGGCACCAATTGAAATACATAATATATTGTTACGAGTTGCAGGGCTCGAATTAAAATGCCGTTGGAATTACTATATAATTTTAGAACTATACAAAAACATATAACACAAGTAAAAATATAACTGAGCACAACCTGTACAAACGTAATGCACGATTAATAACACGCGTAAAGCCGTCACTATATAGATTACCAAATGTACACACGTCTTGCCTCGCTTATGGTTATCGCTTAACTACCGATCTCTCCATTGGGGCACTGTTTTATACTGCACAGATGCAATATGTCTCTCGGCGGCGTAAACTGAATTTCTTAGAATCACTCCTGGCTAATGACTAGTATAAAATATTACAATTCACAATAGGCTGTTTTGCTAATTAGAAATTTTAAACACAAAGTAAAAAAAAGCAGTCCAAATTCCGAAAGGGTAATAAAATGTCTACAGAGACGCAAGTGTGAATTTATCTTTTATCGGTATACAGGTGGTAACAATATGTTTAATAATGTATTTTGAGTAGAAAAAGGAAAAGCATAGCGCTTGTCCTGATTCACTGTCCAATCGGAGGAACTTTACCTTGAAAATTATTTCTTTTGTCACTTTTTATTTAACTATTTCAGTCTATGACGTTTTTCTCCATTTTGGAATAGAAGTATTGTGGAGGCTGTCTGCCTTTGGAACTCTACCCGTAGATGTCAGAAAAGCTAAATCACTTACCATATTTAAGAAAAAAATCAATAACGATTACCTTAGTTCATAATGAAATATATTTTTTTATTCTTCTTTCTTAAGTTAGCTGTTTACTGTTCACATTGTACTGTTTTTTTTACTTGTTTTTAAGTATACCTAAACATAAGTTGTTAAAAGTGTCCTCTTAGTCAAGTTTCCTAAACAGATCGCTTTAAGCGATGAGGCTGGCTTTTGTTTTGCCTTTAATTATGGTAATTATTTATTTTGGTGAACAATGAAGTGTCGTCTATTCTGTTCGAATTATTTATTTTTGATAAATAAATATACAATTATTATTTATGAATAAATAAACATTCCATCATAGACATTGATCCTTGCAATTATTAGGCCGATTTCGATGCGGTTTTCCCTGGGAATCCCGGGGTTTTTTTCTGAAAATGATAAAAAATGGTGAGATAAAAATGAATTCCAATGTCGTTTTATCACTGATTGTTGGCTAGTTTAATGAAATAAAATGTGTGATTAATATTTGAACCCAGATCCCTGCCGGGAAAATTCCCGGAATAGTTCGGGTGCATAAAAATTACCGTATTCCGACACAGTTGTCATTAAAATGATATTTCACATTCTTTTTTCAAGCTTTTATTTAACTTGCAATTGATGCATGTATGTAACCACAGTCGGTTGGATTCTTGCAAGTAAAATTTGACCAACTTTCCTGTTTACGATTGAGCTGAAATTTTACCAGCATACATATGTCGCGTGACACTGCAGTAATATGGTACCATGACGCTGATCTGATGATGGAGTCGGAAGGTGGCCATAGGAACTCCTGTACTAAACGAGATAGCCCCGTCGTGTTTGGGATCGTTTTATTTGTCTTGGCTAGAGTGTTAGCCAAGATGCCACATGATATCGAGGATTTCAAAAGCTTGTATTTAAAAAGTTAAAAAAAAGCTTATTTGAATAAACAAGTATCTAACACTATTGAATATATCTAAAAAATAGTATTTAAATCATTTTTTCACCTAAATCGCTTACCGCTTTTCACTCGAGCCTCACTAATACGATGCCGAAGGAAAGCACCGCAGCGGTATGAAATTGAAAATTTATGAAACAACAGAATTTGCTCTCGTAACCTTTATCTTATGGGCGAATTCGGCGGATGTGCTTTATGTTGCGAGATGGCTGATACTGTGGGAAATTTACTTACTTGCCACGGTGAATTACTACGTTGTACGCTATTTTATAACCAGGCTTAAAGAAATGAAAATTTATCTCATCCACATGTTAAATGCGAGGTCCGCTTGTTTCTTTATCTTCTGTTACAAAAGTACTTGTTCATTGCGTGAGTTCAGCATACAGGCTGACGGTCCACCTGATGCAAAGCGGTTATCATCGCATAAGGATATTTGCAACATCAAAATTGCTACAAACGCGTAGCTGCGCTCTTAAAGAAGACTAGGGTCTGGTCACTAATACCGGAACACAACTCAAGGTTGTTATGGCGGCACACTCTAGATCTGCAGGGTGGTAGCCATCGAGACGGGCAATTACCCTGCACCTGGCTGTGGATTGTTTTGTCGTTTCTTACGAGTGGCCACCCAGCCGCAGGAAATTGTATTCTTTATCCGTTTCTGCACGGATAAACAGATCGTTCAAGTAGGTTAACATATATACATATATACATATATAACTTCACGCTAGGTCCTTTGCGGGGTAGGCGTGAACAACAGAGCTCCATTCAGGCTTATTCTTACACACCTAACCTGCTTTTTTGACATTCATAGCTCTTGCATGCACGCTCGTTTGTTCTTAAGGCTCCCGACATCACCTTCTGCTAGTACACGATCAATTTGATCCTGGAAAGTGTGTCGTGGCCTTCCGCGACTTCTGCGTCCATCCACTTTTACATTGTATATCTGTTTAGACATTCTTCCATCATTCATTTTTTCGACATGCCCGAACCACCTTTCCTTACTTTCACCCCGACCCTCTCTTCCAGACCAAGTCTCTTTCTTACTTCGGTATTACGAACGCGGTCCGCGAGCGTTACTCCGCAGATTTGCGCAGTGCTCGCATCCCGACCCCGTTTACTCTACTTTCATGCTTTAACTATCGTATGCGCCGTAATTGATTTGATTAATAATCTTATTCCGACGTTTCGGCCTATTTCAGTAGCCGTGATCACAGAAGATGTTAAGTGTCAGTAAGTATTGTTAAAGTTTTATTAAGCTTAATAAATAAAAAATCCGTGGAGGTATGGGGTAAGAATACAATTTCTTGCGGCGGGGCGGTCTGTCGTAAGACGCGACAAAACAACCCACAGCTAGATGGTAGGGCATTGAACTACCACGCCTAGTCTAGAGTATGCCACCATAACAACCTTGAGTTGTATTCCAGTCCACGTTAGCCATTCACAGTCCACTGCTGGACGTGGGCCTCCCCAAGACGGCGCCACTCATACCTGTCCACTGTCTTCCTCATCCAGCGCCTACCGGCGACCTTGCATAGCTCATCGGTCCATCGAGCTGGAGGGCGTCCGACACTACGTTTACCGAGACGCGGTGTCCACTCCAGGACTCGTTTGCTCCATCAGCCATCGGTCATGCGGCAGACGTGACCGGCCCACTGCCACTTCAACTTGCTAATTTCGCGAGCTTTTTCGGTTACCTTGGTGCTCCTACGGATATTGTATTCCAGTATTAGTCGCTTTTGTTCGGTCCTTGCCTAGTATGAAGTAGGTAGAACTTCGCTCCCTCAATTTTGCTGTCTACCCTCTTTCTGTGTGAGGCGACGGCCAATACAGAGCAGGGTATGAGCAGCCATTTTTGAACACTTACGTCGACGTTTTAACGAGACTACAACGCGCTTTGCGCTCATAATTTTATTTAATAATATTATACTTATTGTGATTACTGGCCGTGCCAAACACTTACCATATATACCTAGACTCTGTGTTAAAAGTGTTAGCTCTAAGGTGGAACTTGTGCTGTTCCTGTGTGTAACCTGAACCGAGCCAGGAGAGGGCCGATCTCAAGTTTGGTGGAGCTTCTACTTCTCTAGTGTAGGGATATAGGTCATATTCCTCTCATACAGTCCATTTCAAATTGAACCAGCATTTTATTTGTAGGCTACAGCGCCACAGCTTTCATATTTAAATGTAATAATAATAATAATAATAATTTATTTGAAAGAACACATGTTTACATAATAACAGAACAATTCGTTGCACTGCAAAAGTATAAAACTGTGCTGCAGTGACAACTCCCACTACAAGACAATGAAGTATATTACAGTGTTATATATAGCACAGGATACAATACATGTAAAGAAATTGTGCTTAATGTAAAGCGGTATACATAGAGACGTACTTAAGCCTTTTGATGAAAACGTGATAATATACCTCCGAGCTTCAGTAAATTCCTTTTACCCATTACAATTGTATTCCTGCAATCATTAACGAGGTTTCGTAATACGAAACAAACTCGGTAAAATAATACAAATTAATTTCCCCCACGCTCTAATGTTGCCGGATTTGGGAAACGCTTTGTTTGCCGAGATTATTGGGTTTACTTGCCGACAAGTGATATATATCGACTTTGCTTGAGTGAAAGGGCAACAATCTTGCTTAAGTTCACTTGTTGTTGTGTCTTTCTAACGATGTTACGAATGAAGCGCTTTCATGAAATTAGCTTTATGTACCGAGTGGTACCGCCATGTAAGCTTCTTTCGACTTATACCATATTTTCCAGGTTCCAGACCCTAGGTTCTCCTTTTGCACGCACGTCAGTCATTCATTCTCAGCAATAAGATTAAATTAAAATCGCTCCGCTAAATAAAAGAACATAATTTAACATAAAATATATAGCGCCCGCAATACATCATAAAAGTGTATCTTTTATATACAAAAATTAATGTTTGTCTGTATGTCCTTTATAGAATTGCAAACTACACCTTTGATCATGTGATGATCTTTAGCAAAGTTGTTGTGCATGAGCCAAAGAAGGTTTCTGAGTTGGTTCACAATTGGACCAGGTAGGTGGCGCTGCTGTCGGCATATCGATTGAAGCTTTTCCGGGCAGGACGACGTCTGTCGGGACAGCTAGTAATTTATAAATAACTCGCTTCGCACCGCAAATATGAAATAAAGTAAATATAAAATACATACCTATACATAAAATTAAATACTATCTAATATATAAAATTCTCGAGTCACAGTTTTCGTTGCCATACTCCTCCGAAACGGCTTGACCGATTTTGATGAAATTTTTTGTACTTATCCGGTATCTATGAGAATCAGCCAACATCTATTTTTCATCCCCCTAAATGTTAGGGGTAGTCCACCCCTAAATTTTTTATTTTATTTTTTAGACGAAATTTTTAATTTCTATTTTTTTATGATACAACATACAAAAATACATACAACCCTAGATTTTCAACCCTCTACGATCAACCCCTATTTTTTACCGGGCAGGACGACGTCTGCCGGGACAGCTAGTAAACCTATATAAAGAATTGAAAATGAGGAGCAGCTGTATTTCATGCCCATTAATCTGGTACGTGTGTACTTAATCACACATACACACTATTTCTCTCTGTTTGTTCATCCAAAGGATATCTAGAAAAAATCGCTAATAGCGAAAAGACCTATAGTTTTATATTAAGCGTATTTTTTACCAAACAATAAAACATATTAATTCATTACTTTCTTAGAGTTACGTTTCTACTATAATAACTACAGAATCATAATTAAACGACAGCTAGTACATAGTTACGCAAGAAATTATACATCATATTTTTTATAAGTATGCGTGCTTTCAAGCCCCTTTTGTTTACAAAACAATTAAAAGTAAATGGAAACTACATTTTGCATAATTTACAAAAACTACAGCACTAATAGCGGTGACCTAGTAAGTTTTCCAAGGAACTACTTCAAGAACAATGGTCGGTAATGCTTAAGTTTTATACAACGAAAACAACAACCGTGAAATATATTTCCATTGCTCGCGACGACACGAAATGATAAGAAAGGGTGATATAAGAAAGGAAACTTTAGGAGTATTTGAAATGTTTCAGATTTTTGAAGTGTAACTTCTTTAGAAGTGTTGTGACTTGAACTCGATAAAGTGAAAAAGCGACACTAAATTCCTTGGTATTTTTATGTAATTTGCCATTTTGGTAGATTTGATAGTTTTGATTTGGTAGTTTTTTTGTTTTCGTAGTCTCCTCACTCTTGTATACTAAACGTTGTTAATATAATTATATTCGCCTGTATATCATCTGAAGTTACATTTGTGCTGTGTGTTAACTAAACACAAATATATTATTTGTTTTTTATATTGTGAACTTGGTATACATGTAAATGGTCCACTTTATGGAAAGTGGTTACCGACATCGATAGACTTTTGCAATACTAGGAGCGAAACCAACTTTTTTCCAGCCTCTAGAACAGAGGATGATATAAAGGGGTGACATAGGACAATTTAATAGGGAGATGGGATAGGGAAGATGGGGTAAGGGAAGAAATAGAAACTTTATTCATCTTTTCGCATGACAATTTAAAAGTAATATAAGACCTGTTGTGTAACACTGGTACCTATTGTAGATCTGTATCTAGGTCACCAGTACTTCAATCGCATAGGACAATGTGATAGGGAGATGATAAGGGAAGAAATAGAAACTTTGTTTATTTTTCACACAACAATTTACAAGTAATATAAGACCTGTTGTGTGAGACTAATACCCATTGTAGATCTGTGCAGCCCTAGATTACAGGTCACCAGTGCGACCGCTCACCAGTGGTCTTCAAAGAATTATAATAACACTTTATTAATTTTTTTAACGGCGAGCGCATCCCTCACCTCCGTTTCGCCGACGATATCGTTGTCTTTGCAGAGACTTTGGAGGAACTTGCCGAAATGCTGGGCAGCTTAAATGAATCTTCCCGACGGGTCGGTCTCGGTATGAATTTGGACAAGATTGCAGATTGCATTGCATGGCAGGATTGGTCCACAAGTTCCAAGTCACTCAACGGGCTATGGAGCGAGCTATGTTGGGTGTTTCTCTTATGGATAAAATTAGAAATGAGGATATCCGTAAGAGAACCAAAGTAACCGACATAGCTCGCAAAATTAGCAAGTTGAAGTGGCAGTGGGCCGGCCACGTCTGTCGCAGGACCGATGGCCGTTGGAGCAGACGAGTCCTGGAGTGGAAACCACGTCTCGGTAAACGTAGTGTCGGACGCCCTCCAGCCCGATGGACCGACGACCTACGCAAGGTCGCCGGTAGGCGCTGGATGAGAAAGGCAGCAGATAGGTAAGAGTGGCGCCGTCTTGGGGAGGCCTACGTCCAGCAGTGGACTCTGAATGGCTGACGACGACGAATTTTTCTCAACACAAAAAACTTACAAAGAAACCGGGTATTGGACACTGGTGCCTGAAATAGATATTCAAGAAATCTTTGTAACAGGTCATCAGCGTTCGACTCCATGGCTACCAAGAGTAAAGGATTCTTAATATTAAGATGTGTAGGGCGATCTAGCCCAGTAGTTTACTGGTTCGATTGTTATGGACTGTATGGAAGAAATATGAACCAAATCATACCCTCTTGATTCCTTTCATACAATCCACAGCCCGGGTTGTCTGGAAGAGATCGCCGCCCTTTGTTCCTGCCTTGACACGAAATTACTGTAAATGATTTCCTTTATGTGGTGAACAATAAAATGTTTTCTATATATCTATCTAAATCCTTACACTATAATAGCAGAAGCTCCACCAACCTTGAGATCAGCCCCCTCCTGGCTCAGTTCAGGTTGCACTCGGGCACTCGGGAACAGAGCTCGCCACTATATTCCACTTTAGCTACCACTGTAGGTCTTTAAAAGTTATTGACACGGCCAGTAAGTAACTATTTGAAATTTAATACAACAGATGAGCTCACGGTGCGATGTAGTCGAAACGTAGACAGTGATTGTTCAAAATGGCTGCCTCTTACCTTGCTGTGCATTGGCCGCTGCCTCACACATAAAGAGGGTAGTCAACAAAATCGGCGGAGCGATGTTTGGCTCGCAGGTTTGCTCGAAGCACAGTTGAAGTAAAGACTACTCTGTTCAAAGCTTACTGTCAGTCATTTTACTCGAGCGGCCTGTGGGTGGACTATACGCAACGAGCCATCAACGCCCTACAAGTACAATATAATAATGTATTCAGAATGCTGTTGGGGTTGCCGCGACACTGTAGTGCGTCTGGGATGTTTGCGGAGGCCCGCACAGACGGTTTTAAGGCGATTATCCGCTTCACTGATGCAACGTTTGCGCGGCAGCACCAACAGTCTTCTGAAGGCTATTGCACCTAGATTTGACTGCCCCTTCCAAGAACATTGGATAGGCTTAAAATAAGTGGCTATACGTTTAAAATTTGTGTAAAATATAATATTACTAACACTACTAATCATTATTTTATAAGATAATTGTAACTAACACACTAACTAAATATGGACCCCGGTCCGAAATAAAGTTTTTATTATTATTATTATTATTTACCTACTTATTATAGGCAAGGACGGAACAAGATGAATAAGCTTACCAAGATAAGAAAACAGTAACAATTATTAGATAGATTAATGTGAGTGTGGTGTGTGTATGTGTGTGTGCGTGTGTGTGCGTGTGCGTGTGTATCCACATTTCAACTCGTTACATTCATTTGACCCAAAAGTCCTTGTCTTTTATATTATTGCAGAATAAATAATACTTTCTCTTGGATTCCATCAGGAATTGTTAAAAAGTTCCTATAATGGATATTTATACTGGCAACATTTCCAACTGATCCCTTTTACCAACCTCAAAAAACAAACCATAACAGCTATAAACGTAACTTCACTCACACCTGAGTCTTAAAAGTCCTTTTTTATTTAAGCGTGAATATAGAGCGTGTTTCAGAACAAAAATGAAAGTTTAAAACTGGGGCATAACTTCAGGTTGAAATACAGATGTTATTAATAAATTGACTTAATATTTTAACTTAACTTCATTGAAATCTGTTTTAGAGACATACATATTTTTTGAAGAGAATTAAAGTTTTGAAAAGTAGCTGATATAGAGGCTCAAGTCGAAATATTTTGATCAACAACAATATTTACTATGATGGTCTGAAAAGTTTAAGCCCATGAAGATAGTAGCACTCGTAAATAAAAGCTAGTGAATTCCGTTGTTTATCTGTTGACAGTTACTCATCAAAGTTTCAGCCATTTTGGACGCGCAGTTGTTATGTAACAGTCGTTTGAGTGAGTTGATGTTTGAAAATGGGCAAAATCGAGCATCGATCTGTTATTAAATTTGTTTTTGAAAAGCAATACGCCTAAGCAAATCAAAGATGAGATGAATTCTGTCTACGAGGACTCTGAACCATAATACAACTGTGAAATTTTAGGCAGATGAATATAAACGTGGCTGTAAGAGCTTGGGAGACGATGAACGTTCGGGACGTCCTGCAACTACCGACGAAAACATCGCCAAAGTTCACCAAATGGTGCTAGATGACTGCTGAATGAAAGTGAGAGAGGTCGTAGAGGTTATGAACACGTAAAAAGAACGGGTTTGTTACATATTAAATCAACATTTAGACATGGGAAAGCTATCCATGCGCATTGGGTGCCGCGTTTGCTCACGTTAGACCAAAAACGTTTTCGAATGAACATTTCCAATGCTCTATTGGCGCAGTTTAACCGCAAGAAATTAGCGTTTTGGCACCAATAAATTACTGTAGATGAAACTTGGATACACCATTATACGCTTGAAATAAAAATACAGTCTAAACAGTGGACTCCGAAGAGAGAACTTCTCCAAAAAAATTAAATACTGTATTTTCGGCTGGGAAAGTGATGGCGACTGCTTTTTGGCATAGTCATGGATTTCTTTTAGTCGGTTATCTTCAAAAAGGGAAAACTATTACAGGAGCATACTACGCATCATTACTTGATAAGTTGAAGGCAAAACTTGCGGAAAAACGGCCATATTTGTAGAAAAATAAAATCCTGTTTCACCAAGACAACGCACCGTCTTACACCTCAGCGGTTGCCATGGCGAAAATCCACGAATTACTGTTTGAACTGTTTGACCTTCCGGCTTACTCGCCAGATCTAGCCCCAAGCGACTTTTTTTTGAACCTTCATCTAAAAATTGGACTCGAAGGACAGAGATTATCGTCAATTGAAGAAGCTATCACCTTAAAATTATTTTGCAGAGAAAAATGCCGAGGACTATTTTGACGGGGTACAAAGATGGGAGCATCGCTAGGAGAAGTGTGTAAAGTTACATGGAGACGATGTTGAAAAATAAAAAAATTGAAAAAATGTCTTGTATCACTGTTAGGTCGGAAACTTTTCAGACGAGCACGTATATATTTTGGTAGTGTCAGGGCTCGAATCTGGAACCTCTGCGTTGTAGTGAGGTAGGCCAGCAAAAGCTTAACCTAGTCAACCACAGAGACCGTCCATCCTCTTTAACCTGTCCCTTCTATCCCGTTCTAAAAGTACTCAACGCGTTGGCTTGGCCCCTGTGGATACACAAATAAAATAATAATTCATAAGCGGATCAAATCGCTTGCTGCCTGTGCGTCGTACCCTGCGCCCGCGCTACACCGGCGAGAAGTACGCACGGGGCAGGCTGCAGTGAGAAGCGAACGAACATCGATAGTGACACGCAATACTAAAGTACCGCTTGTAATAAAATCACATTAAAGTTACCACCTACACTGGTGACCCCGACGTGATTTGAACACGCAATGTGGATACACTATACTACTATAGTAGAATTATTTTCTCCGTGCAGTTTGGGTCATAATTCAAACTCTGCCTCAGCCCGGCTAGGACGGTGAGCATGTTGCGCGGGCGCAACGCCATTATCGATAAAAACCCATTCTTATCAAAGAAAGATTACCATTCTTATAAAAATCATTATTATCTTTTTTGCTGTTAATTTTAAATTTAGATATAAGTATTTATATTTATTTTTAATATAACTTGTTACATTCTAAATTTTTGTACTTATAGTTTTTTAATACATAAATATCTAATTAATATTTTTTTTTAATAATTATTATTGTTATTTTAATAAATACGTTGTTTTATCTATTTTCTTTCATTTATAATTTTTCACTAACCCCCAAAATGATAAAACTAAATACACTGTCCATAACGCTTATCGACAATAATGCGTATCACTATGGCTCGTAAGGCCCGTGAGTGGAAGAGAGAGCGAAACACTCGCTTCGCCGCTCCGATTATTTATGACCCAAACTGCACGGAGAAAATAATTCTACTTTAGTATTGCAAATGTCTGTAGGCGACGGTAACCACTTTTCATCAGGCGGGCTGTCAGACTATTTGACGGCTTCGCAATAAAAAAAGGTATTCTTTAACAACCCAATTTTTCTTCTTATTTTTCATTCATTTACAAAATAATTGAATTTTATTGTTGCTGGAGTGGATGTTGAATTGCCGCTGCGTTGTATTCGCCGACCATTAGCAACACAATAAAACGCAGCTAATTAGGCTCTTACTCGATTCGTATTGCTGCCACTGCACTTTTCGCTTTACGTTTTGGTCCAAGCCTTAAGAGATAGCGATTAATATTTCTTTAATTTATACGAAAAAAAATGTATTTATGTTTAAACTAGCTGACCCGTGCCCACTTCGCTGGGCGTCAGAAAAAAATTAAAAAATACTTAGTTTTAATCACAATCAAATATACCCTATGTCACTCAGATGTAGCTTTCCAATGGTGAAAGGATTTTCAAAATCGATATAGTAGATATAGAGATACCCCCTACAACGTCACGAACTCAGAAACTTTACCTCTTAATATTAGTATAGGTATAAAAAAAAAACAATTTGCAATAACTATGTCAATATATAAATCGATGACATATAATCAAGACATTAACCTATTAAAATTGTAAGGAAAGATCAGAAATTGCATCGTGAGAGATATTTAATTTAAAAAAACTAATAGGAGAAAAAAAATTGCTCTCCACATTGCTCATGGAAAGTAGTTACGGTCGCCTATACACGTTTGTAACACTAGGGGCGTAAGTTTTTCTAAGAGCGTCCGAAGTATAGGCGCTTTTATTAGCTTCTCTAAAAGCGCTAAACGAGCAATACTTCCAAAGTTTTTGCCTATATTTATGTCTTATGACATGTACCACCTCCCTTGGCACTTTGGCAGGAGTATTTCGCTCGATTGTCCCATCTGGGTCAGGCCTAGTGGCGTCGATTTTTGCCATTTAATTAGAGCAGTAACAGCGCAGCTCCAACTATATGTCCCAACGCCTGTGGGCACAATCGGGAATGTCATTTTTGTAATTTCGCTTTTTGAAAAATCATTTCGACCAATGATAGTAAAGATTATTATTATTTTAAATACGTTGTGTTACTGATCGTTGCTATGTAGTTAAAATAACAAATTACTTTTTATCTTGATAAGAATACCATATTGCAAAAGTGGATGGATGCAGAAGTCGCGGAAGGCCACGACACACCTTCCATGATCAAATTGATAGTGTACTAGCAGAAGGTGATGTCAGGAGCCTTAAGAACAGACGAGCGTGCATGACAAGAGCTATGAATGTCAAAGAAGCAAGTAAGGTGTGTAAGAATAAGCCTGTATGGCGCTCTGTGGTTCGTGCCTACCCCGCAAGGGATCTGGCGTGAAGTTATGTATGTATGTAAGAATACCATATTATAATATAGTGTAGATACCGACAAAGAAATGCGCAGCTGGTTTATTACCCTTCTCACATTCGGAGTTCTTTTGTTTACTTCGTATTTTAAACTTGCAATTACACAATAGCCTATTCTTATTGTTTTTGACTTTGTTGGCCATCCGCAGGAGTAATTAACCAGGCGTGCAGATTACTGTTTCTTGGAAACCTTTTGTGTTGTATAGTTAGTATAAAACAATGCCCCGGAGGGGTCGGACAGTCATGCGACAATTACGATCAAAGCAAGACGAGTACGTTCAATAAGCGATATAGTGACGGACTAGCGCGTGTTATTGAATCGTGTAGATTGTACTAGTAGTGTCTAGTTATATTTATACCTATGTTATACGTTTTTGTATAGTTGTAATAAATTCTATAGTAATTCCAACGGCATTTTAATTCGAGTCCTGCATAACTCGTAACAATAGCAATAAAAATGCGAAAGCAAGGCTTTCACGGAAAAACACAATACCGATTATGCTGAAATTTAATATGTATGTTGTCTCAATACCAAGTATGAACAAGGGATACGTTTTGTTCCGGAAAATGGAATAGTTTTCAAAGGACTCGTTGGAATATTCGTGGGTAAATATCATTTTTTTCTCTTTGTGAAAGCTTGCTCTCAGAATAAGTTATATATATAGTTATACATATGTATATATATCTATATATATCTATATATCTATATATATATATACAGCGTGTTTCAGACCTTACGACAATCTTGTAGTTTAACATTCTTTTTGTCACGTGACTTTCACCCCTCAGTATATGCCCATACCACCTTAATCTTCGTCCTCTAAATTTTTCAGTCACGAATGCAACTTTGATAAATCCCCTTATGTACTTATTTCTCACTGTTGACGATGGAATGTGTTGTATGAACGGCCCGCTCTGTGTTGCCTATATACAGCGTGTTTCAGATCTTACGACAATAAATCGGACCACGTTTTCGTCATGACGTACTGTACACAAATACAAAAACGAATCAAGGTAGCTTCTTTGGTTTAGTCACAGGACCTCGTTTTCCATTTAAGAATTTTACAACAACATGTATCTGTTATTGTGACTAAATCGGTAGGTTAGTGACCAAATGTATCATGTTGCCAGCTCGTCTCTTCATCATTAAACGCGGAAGATGTTCATTCTTACCAAGGTCAGTTAACCACAATTTACAAGATGTTCTGTTTATTGTCTTTGTACCGTAATTAATTTGTTGGGAAATTGCTTTTTTTAAATTTTGACATTACGGTTGATTTAATAGTACCAAAAACTTTATATGGAGTAAAACTGTTAAAATTATGATTTATTGACATTTGAAATGAAACACGTTATATATATATATATATATATATATATATATATATATATATATATATATATATATATATATATATATATATATATATATATATATATATATATATATATATATATATATATATATATTGAATGTGGCGCGTGATCATGGACCGATCCAGTTGGTTGGAGTGTCAGAAACATGTTTAAGTCGCCAGAAGTAAAAAGTCAAGAGCAAATACATTTGAAAAAGGACAGATTATGAAGAAAAAAATATCGTAATGAGGATCGAATTTGTAGAATAGAAGATTCAGGTAGTAAAAGTCAGTGATAGATAGATGTTTGAAAGGGATAGACTGTAAATAAAAGAATAACGAAAAGAAGATCGAAACTATGCGTTCCAGAATTCTTCCGAGTAGGTCTAATTAAATATAAGTAAAGGCTCGCCTAACGGGGAGTTCAGTTGGAGACAGTGAAGCGACAAGTGCGATACTATAGAGTCGGAGAAGAAGTTTGATACAAGACAGTGACGAGTTTATTGAGCAGTTTAGTTAAGGAAAAGTTTAGTGTAGTTTAAGAGGACATTGAGAAGCGAGCTACGCGTGATAAATTTGCATTCTAAGCAATATCGTCGACGGTATTGTGAGTACATCTCATTGCCGGGGTAGTGCGTCGTTAATTGTGCGTAAAGAGGCAACCCTGCATGAACGAATCACGTACGGCTGTGGTAAGTCAATAAAAGCGTTAAATTGGAAAAAATCTAATGTTTACTTCCAATCCTAAGTGCGTAACCCTGCCCGCCCGTAATAATATTATTACGAGTTGCAGGACTCTAATTAAAATGCCGTTGGAATTACTATAGAATTTATTTTTTTAACAATACAAAAACGTATAACACAGGTACAAATATAATAACACGCGCAAAGTCACACACACGTCTTGCTCCGCGAGTTTTTATCGCTCGACTGCGTCACCCCTCCGTTGGGCATTGCTTTATACTGTCCAAATACAATATTTCTCGACAAACTCAACGACTGAATTCCCAAAAATCACACCTTGCTAATATACTACCACAAAATATTACAATACATAATGGGCTGTGTTTCTAATTACAATTTTGAAACACAATGTAAACAAAGGAGTCCAAATGCCGAAAAAGGTAATAAAATGTCTATAGGTAGGTAGGTGTGAATTTGTCTTTTGTCTGTGTTACAGTCGTAATAATATTAATAGTGGTAACACATACCCACCTTACAGTTTAAACTGAAGAAGCCTAACATAAATCGAAGCAGGAATATTTTCCCGAAAATTAATTTCGAAAAACGCCACCCCGATATCGTATTTAATAAAAAGCTATTACAAAACAACAAAGCGTATTGTGGTCACAACAAAAAACTTATTACAATATTAAAAGTTTCTTTGTAACATTGTTGGGGGACAACGGCGTGTCAGCGCTCTTTTATTTCTTTTATTTATGCCAGAAAAGGTGTGATAACCTCGATTAAAGTGTTGTTCCCGTTTCCAATACTTGTTCCCGTTTGAAAGATTTTCTAAAAAGAATTTTATAGCAGTTCTATGCATTTTTATCGAGACTTAATGTGTTTGCGAAAATGCATACCTTTTTGATCTCATTACATTATAACATACTGTATATTGTTACGAGTTGCAGGACTCGTATTAAAATGCCGTTGGAATTACTATAGAATCTATTAGAAATATACAAACACGTATAATACAGGTACAAATATAACTGGACCCAACCAGTACAAACTGCAGGTTTTAATAACACGCGCAAAGTTCGTCAGCTTATCGAATGTATACAATCTTGTCCGTATCGTAATCGTCACTTGACTGCCTCACCCCTCCGTTCGGGCATTGTTTTATACTAAACTACACAATTCAACACTCGACCGCGTGGACTGAATTTTCCAAGAATTACACCTGGCTAACGACCATCATAAAGGATTACAATACAAAATAGGCGACTTTTCTAATTACAGATTTTAAACACAAAGTAAATAAAAGAAGTCCGAAAGCCGAAAAAGTAATAAACTGCAGGTGTGCATTACCTTTTGTCGGCGTGTAATAATAATAAAGAGCGTGGTATGAGAATAAATTACACAGCTCTACCAAAAAGTTTTGTTTTGTTGCCCAGGATATCATCGCAAATTTTTACGTTTTCAAGTGCCCAGATTACGAGTGTATACATGAAAGTTCTCAATGTGCTTGTATTTTCATGATTTTTGCATATCTTATATTTTGAACAATTAATTACTGCTGCTCTTTGAAAAGAGATTATCCCCTGAAAGATTATAAAAGAAAAGCTCATAAAAGGCGTTTTATGAAAATATAAAACATACTAAATGGAGCGTTGTGAATTGAAAGAAGATGTAGTGACAAGAGTTGAAAAGGGAATGTTAAGGTTGTTTGGCCATGTAGAGAGAATGAATGATAGCAGAATCACAAAACAAGTATATGATAGCAATGTGACTGGAAGAGTCGGTGCCGGTAGACCAAGACGTACTCACCATGATCAAATTGAAGATATTTTGAAGAAAGGTCAGATAAAAAGTAGTTTAAATAAGCGTGTATGTATGAGAAGATTAATGAAAGTTGATGAAGCGAAAAGTGTTTGTCAAGATCGTAACAAGTGGAGATCCATTGTCTCTGCTTACCCCAATGGGAAACAGGCGTGACAATATGTATGTATGTATGTAAAACATACTAGCGGCCCCAGCAGACGTTGTCCTGCTCTGAAAAAATATGACCCGATCCCAGCGCCACCTACCGGTTCCAATTGTGGATTTAAACCATCCGGGGACCCACTCAAACACACAAAAACAAAATCGCTCCCCGTTGTTAAGAGGATTCTAGAACCCGATCTCAGCGCCACCTACCGGTTCCAACGGTATAAAACCTATCCTATCTTTCAAGTTTGATCGGTGTGCAAATTTGATTAAAATCGGTTGAGTAGTTTAGGAGTCCTTCGCGGACAAACATCGTGACACCAGATTTATATATATAAGATTTTCGACATTTTCCCCTTTATTTACTTCGATGTATCCTAATTTCTCAAAATATTACTGACGTTATAATTATATGTGTTATTTTATTTCTCGTTTTTTGATTTTTGTAATGTAAAATGAACATAAATATTTTACAAAAATCAGAGCAAATCTAACAAAATCATTGATAGTTTCATGAATTGGACCCATTTTCATATCTAGGGCAACAAAACCACTGTAGACCAGTGTAATTATTATCTTACAATTTTAAGACTTGATTTTCTTTTAATTAATCCTGACCGACTTTCTTAGGCCATCGACGGCCTCCACGTGCGGGCTTTGATTGAAATCTATAAAAAAAGTAATGATTTATTTCACTTCTTCGTGTGGAACAATTGAAAAAAGTTTTTTATTACGATTCGACAAAAGTCCAAGAATTAAATTTACGCGATTCAGTCCTTTTGTATTTGAAAAAAGTTTTTTTTATTTTATATTAGGGCACGAAGCACTTTACGTGGTCGTAAAAATATTAACTCTTAGATAAATTTCATATTATTTCTTTAACTTGAATTGTACATTAGTAAGATGAAGTAAATTTGACGGAAAACTACATTTTAACGGTTTTGATCGCGGTAATTTATATATTTTTTATTTTTGTTTATTTTGGCCACTTTTCAGTGAACTAACTGCTATCTTAAGAAAATATATTACACCAACAAACTAACTCATAAAAAGAAAAGTTATACATAAAAAAAGTCCCAAACCACTATCACGCATTGGGAACTTTTCCGAAAATAACATTGGATAGTCAATATTTAAAATAATAAAAGTAGCCGTGATCACAGTAGACAAAGATGTCAAGTGTCAATTAGTATTTTTAAGATTTTACGAGTATTTACAGTATTTATTGACACTTGACATCTTTTTTTTATAGCTGGAGTACAGCAAACAAGATGACGGCCCACCTGGTGGAAAGCGGTTACCGTCACCTATGAACGTTTGCAACATTAGATATGTCACCAACAAGCTGCCGGTCTCGAAGAAATTTTATGACACCCTTTTTGAAAAACTCTATATCGTAGCGCTATGGGAAAACATCGGCTGGGAGCTCATTCCGAATCCCCACGGTACGTAAGAGAAACGTTCTGCAGAACCGTTGCGTACATGAGCGAAACAGCTCAAGGAAGTGGGGGTGAACGCCCGACTGATGGCGAGTAGTGCGATGGTAGAAACAGGACGAAGGCACCATTCTAAACAGTTCTTCAGAACACTCCCTGTTAGACAGTCGGTTGAATACGCTGAGAGAAGCAAAGTCTCTCCTAAGGCCAAGTGTATCTAGAGTTCTAGACAGTCTGTGAGTATGGGATCATCAACAACGCAACATCTTTGTGTTTCGTGATCCAATATTATTTTCGGGAACGTTCTCGATGCGTGATAGTGGTTTGGGACCAATTTTTCATGTTTAACTTTCCTTTTTATATATTTGTTTTACTTTTAGCTGGCGTAACATATTTTTTAGGTTAGTTTAGTTTCTAATGACAATTTATTTAGAATATCTGTTGATGTATTGATAAATATTTTTATGAATCTGTATTTAAAACTGACTAAAAACACAAACCATGCAGAGCCATATTTTTTTATTTTTTTTTATTGCAGGAGGTCAGCAGACAGGCAGACGGCCCACTTGATGGAGAGCGGTTACCATCGCCTATGGACATTTGCAACACCAAAGATGCTACAAATGCGCTGCTGCCCTCTTAAAGGAGACTGGAACCTGGTCCACTAATGCCGGAACACAACTCAAGGTTGTTATGGCGACATACTTTAGACCAGGGGTGGTAGCTATCCAGTCGGGCAAACGCCCTACCACCTGGCTGTGGGTTGTTTTGTCGCCTCTTACGACAGGCCGCCCGGCCGCAGGAAATTGTATTCTTTCTCCGTTCCTGCACGGAGAAAAATATATTGGACAAGATGTTTATACCGGAGTTAAGTGGATTGTGTATATTTTCTCCACCGTTCATAACAAGTTTCACTTCCTCGGAGAAGCTATTTCATACTTCCTAAATCCACTAAAGGCTCTTAGAGCCTCCCAGATTATTAAACTTAAAAGGTTTTTTAAAATGCAAAAATTGTTAGCAGCAATATACAATATTAACACCGCGAGGGTTCATTTTCTATGTTTGCCTTGTTTTGTATTACTAGATTAATTTTAATATAAAACCTTAGCTGAATTATGTGTTTAGACAGTTAATTGAAAATAGTTACATCGCCTATATTTTTTGAAGAATGAATATCTAATTTTTATTGGGATTATAATATATACTATTGACTTGAAAAAAAAAGGAAATTAACTCGGGAATATTTTAGCAATAAATACAATTCTCTTATATATAAATCTATAAAATATTAAACAATAAGGGCCTTACTTATAATAATCTCGTTAAGAAAGGATTAGCCATCTCTTAAATGAGAGACTCTTAAGCCCCTAATCAATGGCTGTTTCAAATAAAACTTGCCATTTTGCCTCTTAGCAGTCACTTAAACTACCTCTCGATGTTGGTTGTTTTTGACAATTATTTACGAGTTACTTTACCACCACCTCTTATCCTTAAGAGGAGTTTATGGGTAAGATTTTCATAAATCAGTTGCTGAGCAGTTTCTTAAAATTTAACAAACGATTATAAGTAAGGCCATATTTGTTTACGATATTATAAAGTAATAAGTAAAAAAGCTAGATTAAGGTCTAAATGTAATTAATTTAGTATAGGTATTATAACTGAGTCTAAGCTACTCTAAAATATGTACAAAAATATTATATTTTTATTTATTATTTAATTTTTACTTTTGGTCTAAAAGAGAGTGTCGGGGTAAAGGTAAGGAAAAGAATGCTCCGGTGGTTCGGGCATGTGGAAAGAATGTATGATGAAAGAATGACTAAAGAGATATACAATGCAAAAGTGGATGGATGCAGAAGTCGCGGAAGGCCACGACACACCTTCCATGATCAAATTGATCATGTATTAGCAGAAGGTGATGTCAGGAGCCTTAAGAATAGACGAGCGTGCATGACAAGAGCTATGAATGTCAAAGAAGCAAGTGAGGTATGTAAGAATAAGCCTGTATGGCACTCTGTTGTTCGTGCCTACCCGCAAGGGACCTGGCGTGAAGTTATGTATGTATGTATGTATGTATGTATTATGAAATAACTTCTATTGGGTGTAGACACTTAAGGGTCGTCGGCCCTACGACTACTATATCATGACCCTTCTATACGGTGAATAGAAGTCTCTGGCCTATTATATTTTAGGCATCGTATAAGCGTTGCCTTTTAGCGTGGTAACGTGGCCACCGTTTCGGAAACGTTCCCAAATGACAGTGACTTAAAATTTATTTCTTTTACTTTCTTTTTCTAATTTATTTATTTCTTTTTTTACCTAATGTATTTACACCGCTTCGCAATAGCAACACGCCTAGCTAAGAAACTAATGAGGTGTCTTTGGGACACTTGGTTGGTGGAACAAAGTTCTCCTGAATGTCTTAAAGTCTTCTTTTTAATTCTTCTCAGAAAGTCTTAAAAAGTGTTAATAAGCATCGAAAAGTGTCGAAGAAAACTGTAACTGTGATTACAGAAGAAAAAGACGTCAAGTGTCAAAAAGTATTATGAAAAAAATATTTGGCCTACCCTCAACTTGTACACTTTGATTATTTAGTTATATTTTTTGTTTACGGTTATTATTTACTTTATGAGAGCCTAATCTAATTTGTTCCATTGATTATTTACATACATACATAACTTCACGCCAGGTCCCTTGCGGGGTAGGCACGAACAACAGAGCGCCATTCAGGCTTATTCTTACATACCTCACTTGCTTCTTTGACATTCATACCTCTTGTCATGAACGCTCGTCTGTTCTTGAGGCTCCTGACATCACCTTCTGCTAGTACACGATCAATTTGATCATGGAAGGTGTGTCGTGGACTTCTGCGACTTCTGCATCCATCCACTTTTGCATTGTATATCTGTTTAGTTATTCTTTCATGATACATTCTTTCCACATGCTCGAACCACTCGAGCATTCCTTTCCTAACTTCATTCATTATTTAAATACCTATATTACATAATCATAATAATTAAAGTATCGGTAGCAGTATACCAAAACTTCACCAACTTTTGAGTTTAAATCTGTAAATCCTTAGCTGAAGATAATTGCCTGACAATTGGGCAACAAAACTCTATCGCCATCGGGCAGATCGGGCTCTTTGAAATGGACGAGCTATTTAAACGGTGGAGCTGTTAAACGAGCGACTAAAGCATTTAAATCAGACTTATATATAAACTAGCTGTCCCGCGAGACTTCGTTCACGTGGATTTTTTTCGCGGACCCAAACTCTTTATAATATTAGATATTTGCCAGTCAGCCCCGTCAAAATCGATCCACTCGCACTGGGCCGTATTTCAAAGATTCTGCCACTATTCAAAGCTACATAATCCCTGACTAATGTAGGCTAAATAAAAATGGGGATGCTTACAAAAACTTCAATGAATTAATCCATCAATCCAAAGAAAATATTTATCGCTGGAATTCTACGATTTTGATTATTTTTTATGTGTGTTTGAGTAGATCCTGGGGTAGCTTAGATTCACGATTAGACCCGGCAGGTGGCACTGGAATCGAATTCAAGATTGATCCCAGCATGACTTTAACAATGTATAGCAAGGACATATACAGATAAATATAATAGAAACGATTATAGCTTATTCAATTAATGTTTGTTTACTGAACAATCGTTAAGACATCTATTTAGTTAATTTGAATTAGTTAGGCACCAAGTGGTGTCTAATTAAATTCAGTTTCTGCGTTAATAGTGACATTCAAAGGTGGTTTGTCGAACAGTATGTGAGATACACTACTTAATTTATTTATTTTTTATATAAATCGGCATACAACCTCTAATATTATATATCCCAAAATTACGCAAGTTACGCTTTTGTTACGGGTAAATTACAACGAACTATTCTAGGGCTGATCCCAGTCACCCAGACCGTAGTATATAACGGAGAAAATTTATTTCCAAATTCTACCATTCCAGGTATCGAACCCGGAGCCTCTGCGCTGCAGTGAGGTAGGCAGGAAAATAATTACTAATTATTTGGAATGTAATGTTAACCATTGCATCATCAGAAAGAGTACACCAGACCTTTTGCTACTTGACCTTAGGCTGATTTTAGATGTGCTAAAGAGTGAGAGGATTAACATTTTAATGTAGCATGCAAAACCTTCTTGCAGTCCTAACAGTACACATTTCGTATAAAAACTTTCATTTCTTTAATCTGGTCTAATTGTCTGAGGTCAGTCACAGTATTGACCATTATTGATTACCTTTATCACAAGCTTCATTTGCTTAGCGTAGAAATAGTAAGTGACCTGTGGGTTAGTAAAGAAATTCATATTTATTTATTTAATTTGTACTGACATACACGATGTTTCCCTCGACCTATTAGAAATGAAACTTCAATATCATTGTTTAGGATAAAACTCAAGACATTTCTAAATGCTCATCAAAACGTACAATGTGATCTTAGGCATGACTTTATTTATTTTAATTTGGTTAATTTATAGATGTATGTTATTGTTTCGTTGTTGCTACAGTTACTTTATAAAATTAAATGTATGTGTTACGTGTTTAAATTATTGCTTTTATGTATATATTATATATATATTAGGGTGCTTTTTTTTCAACTATTTTTTTTTCGGTTCCATCGTGAAATTTTGTTGTAAGTACCCAAAAAAAAATACCCTGAAAGTTTGGGCCCTTAATATTAATATTAAGACCTCGACCCAGGCGTTTGAAGATTTCCCCTTAAAAAAACACAGAAACTTTGGCTTTTTCATGTTTAAATTTCTATAGCTCAGTGGCATTTCATAGCATCGCTTTGACTATGGACGGGTTTTTTTTAGAATTGAATGGTAGAGCATTCAAAAAATTTTTTTATCGAAAATCATGTCAAATTATAAAAAATATTTTTTTTATAATTTGACATGATTTTCGATAAAAAATTTAAATTACAAAAACTTTATCATTAAATATCTCCGGAAATATTGATTTTAGCGACTTGGTGCCTAGGACCTTTTTTGTAGGAAATTAAATTTCCTACAAGTTTGTTGTAGGAAATTAAATTTCCTACAAGTTTGTTGTTTGCATTTTTTTTGTAGCTCTTGTTATTCACGAGATAAGTGCGAAAAAACGCGAATGTCATGGAAAAATCAAGTTTAGAGGCCTGTACTACCTCGCCGGTTCGAGTTACGACTTGGTCGCAATGGACACTTTTGTAGAGCATTCAATTCTAAAAAAAACCCGTCCATAGTGAAAGCGATGCTATGAAATGCTACTGAGCTATAGAAATTTAAACATGAAAAAGCCAAAGTTTCTGTGTTTTTTTAAGGGGAAATCTTCAAACGCCTGGGTCGAGGTCTTAATATTAATATTAAGGGCCCAAACTTTCAGGGTATTTTTTTTGGGTACTTGCAACCAAATTTCACGATGGAACCGAAAAAAATAGTTTAAAAAAAAGCACTCTAATATATATATATTTAACTGCAATTAAACTTTATCAAACTGCATTATACTATATTAATTTATTATTGTTGATTATGTGTGTTGTATTGTCCACCATGACTTCACTTTATGGTCCCAGACGGAAAAACAGCGCTAGTCCTTGTTAGCTAGCATTATGCTGAGACTGGGTCCAATTTAGGATTTATTTTATTTCTTTTTCTATTTATATTAACTTGGTTTTTATCTGAAATAAAATATTTTTCTTTCATTATTACTTTCTGTATATAATAATAAAATATGAAATAATGTGAATAAATCAGAAACGTTTCGTAAAAATTCTTCGGAATGTGTCGTATCATGGTTTTAAATATAAACCAAAAATAAAGTTAATCGCCTATTTAGTGACTCAATTGCTATTATATGGGTTGAACACAATCTACTGTCCGCCTAGATATGTTGGTACCGGACCAACTTGATATTGATTCACGTATGACCGGTTCGGGCTGCATATTATCCGGTACATTTTCTCGGGTTAAACCGGTTATCAGGAGTTTAAAGGAACATTGAAACAATTAGTTTCAAGGTGTGATGTTTGATTGTATTTAAGTAATTCACCATTAATACGATATGTATTTAAAAACCGGTTAATAAATCTGAAACCACCTTGTTTTTGCATATTTATTAGATAAAAAAAATTACGACGTTACTTCTCAGGCACCTTTTTCGACGTTCATAAAGAACATGGGGTCCGTCGGCAAAGAGTTTATTTATGGACATATGTAAGAAACTCTTTAACACTACCCGTAATCAGAAGGTTGGCTCATATTTTACGCAACAAATAAGTATTGCCATACAGCGTGGTAATGCAGCCAGCGTTCTGGGCACGCTCCCCGTTGGCAGTGATCTGCTACATAATGTATTTTAGTTTCAATGTATTTGTTTTTTTGTCTTGAATATGTATAACATAATGAAGTTTTCTTTAATTAGCTATATGTATAAGTTTTGTGTGCTCGTAAACATCTAATTTTTTATTGGATGAAGTAGGATATTACAAAACTTCAATTTAAATATATTCATACTCAAAAAACTCGTAACTTTCAAGTTATTCAAATAGTGAAATTAAAAAACACATAAACCCGTTGGTGTGATCACTGATGACTAAACCGGTTTCAATAATAGCTATTATTGGTTTTTGAATTTCATAATATGGTGCAGATTTTGTTCGGAATGATAATTTTAAGTAGAATAACAAATATTTTTATTCTTCATAAAATAGCAATCAAGTCTCAAGAATGTTATTCACAAATTTTATCAATGGTAATTCATTATATTTTTAAGAATAAAATTAATCAATATAAATTACATACTATTGAATACAATGTAAGAAAACTTAACTTATTTGTATTGTATTCAACCATAGTCCCTCAAGACTATAAGTTGAATACTGAGCCCAGATCACCGTCTTCTATGGGTAAGGTGCCCAGAAAGCTGGCTACGTTTCCTTGCTGGATCGCCATACTGATCCATTGGCCGAGGTAGGCACCAGCCCTCTGATCACCTGAGGGCTATAAAATATAATATAAATATTTCACAATTATAAAAAAAAATTAAAGGTGTCAATAAAAATGTTGCATATGGGTTGCCTAAAAAAATTCAGTCCAGTATCAATATAATATGACCATATTTCTGAATTTCGTTTTGAGTTCCTTCTTCCCTCCACTTCTCACATTTTGCCCACAGATACACCTGCGCACACATCATCCTTTTATGATAACTCTTTTACAGTGCAGGCTGTCAAGCACTGGAATTTGCCTCTTACTGTCAGAGAAACCAAAACTTTACCTGAAATTCAAAACTCCCTTAAAAATAGTATCTGTCTTTAAATAGATATGTGTAATACATTAAACATTTTCTTATTTATCTATTGTAATATATAATAAAATAATATAACATGTTTGTCATATAAAACGTTAATAAATATATTTGATTGTTAAGAATTTCGTTTAAGCTTAATTAAGAATTTGGTTCCCTGGAAGAGATCGCTTTTAGCGATAAGGCCACCTGTTGTTTTGCCAAGAAGTATTGTAATTATGCATTTTGATTTTGTTTCTTTTGGTGAGCAATAAAGTGTTATCTATCTATATGCCTATAATTAATATCGTATACAAATAATAAAATGAAATTAATTTTGATCAGACATATAAATAAAGTCGCGGAAGGCCACGACACACCTTCCATGATCAAATTGATCGTGTACTAGCAGAAGGTGATGTCAGGAGCCTTAAGAACAGACGAGCGTGCATGACAAGAACTATGAATGTCAAAGAAGCAAGTGAGGTGTGTAAGAATAAGCCTAAATGGCGCTCTGTTGTTCGTGCCTACCCCGCAAGGGACCTGGCGTGAAGTTATGTATGTATATAAATTCTTTATATTATTTAATGACTTACATATTTTATCGTATTTTGTGTATGTAAATATATATAAAGCATCAAATATATGAATATGAGTCATTGTACGTTGTTATTTGATGTGTTATTTAAATAAATAAATCGAGAGAATTTTAACATTTTTCATATTATATTCGGTTTGCAAAAAAAAATATCCGGTATCCGGAAAAACAAAAAGCTACGTTTCATCAGAGAAGGTAAACAGCGTCTGTACGTAGAGTACGTACGTAAAGGTATGTTGAAGTATTGTGCTCCGAGTTGATATTGACTCTTCTGTTGTATGGCCGGGTCATGGCGTATATTTTCCGGAACATTTCACCAAATAGGGTTGGCAGCTTTCACGTTTGACGATTTCACCATAAATTATTTTTCAACACACTTGCTCATAAAGTGGCTCTATGATCACCGCAATTAGACACAGAATGACACCCATTATCAAACTGTGAGTAAAAAAATAACTCACTAGTGAGTTATGGTTTTTTTTTTTTAATTTTATTGGTTGAGTTGCTTTGTTCTTAAAAAAGTTATTATTCAAAAAAAGATCTTGTTCTATAGAACAAATAACTTAATGTTCCTATTGCTTGCTTATTTCATGCAACTTCTTATTTAAATAGATAATTTTAACTCGTACGTGTTTAATAAATAAAACTTTCACTCATATATAACTTTTTGTTTCTCTGTAATAAAAGAGAACTTTAAATTTCCCATTTTGTACGTGGCAGAATAGGCGCAAACCCTATGCGCGGAAAATAAAAAAAACCTCACCCTTTAGTCTGTGGCCGGTCGCAATGCGCGCGCATAGGAAAACTGATTATTTTTTCCCGCCATAGCGAAACATTTTTCACAACTCGTTTTCACTGTTGAAATTATAGTTATTTATTAATTAAAATGTCTACAAGTACTAGTTACGAAGAAAATGATATATGTTGTACACCGCCCGATGTAAGATGTGAAGCCCTTAACGTTATGGAAAGTTTACTACCTGAAAATTCCAAGGAAAAATATCTATTTTATCTACTAAATAAAATGAGTTTTTGTTGTTATTTTATTCATAAGTGTGTTGAAAAACGTCGTATGATACACGTGTGTATTGATGATTACCGTCCTCGGCTCTCTTAAGACCCTCGCCTACGGCTCGAGTCTCAATGGCGCCTCGGCGGTAATCACCAATGTTACACACTAGTACCATAATGTACTATTTTACATACAAATATACTTCGGCTATGAGGCTACCTTTTATCTTTGACCGTGGTGATGATGGTGATTAGTAGTGATGCGTTCTAGGACAATAGGAATAATATGGTATACTCACCTTGTTTGTCGGGTTTGTTCTGGAACACTTAGCTGGCGCTGTGCAATAATTGATGTAACAAACGTTTCCCGAAACATACAAAAAAAATATATACACATTTTCAACAATAACAGATGGGCCTAGGCCTGCGAGGAACAACACTAGCCTCGCTGGAAGATCTTTCTTAGAGACGGAGGAGCATTCTATCCAAATCCAATCTAATCGGGCGTTCTTTCACTGGAGACCCCGACGTGATGATGTACCTCTAACCGTTTAGAAGTCAGCCTCTTCAGGTTTGCTGGTTCGTTTTTGAATTTAGTACTTTTCGTTACACGTTAATCTACTTAAAGCGGCAGCTTTGCATGACGACATGACACTTGACAGCTACGGAAGCGCATCGCCATAGACTTTGTTTCTTCCCATTATGCGTCTCGTTTACGCGAGTGTTGTGGCGGATAGGACAGAAAGGGAGAGAGGACAATGGGAGGACTTTTTTTCACGGTTACATATATATGGCGTCTACACCAACATGATTGAATGCAATACATTCCGTAAATTTTCTATTATATCCTACACATTGATAACACTGTACGGTGTTATCGATCTACTTGTTCGTCAATTGACTATTCTATCAAAAATCTAAGTAGTTTATTATAAATGGTAACGACATCCCTGGTGTTATCAGAAAATTACAATAAAAAAAGAAAAGCTCTTCTTAAAATAAAAAAATCTCAATAAGCTATAAACAAAGTTTATATTAATTTATATAACCATAACAAAATTAATCGAGACTCTATTGGCAATTACTCTAAGTAAGTGAATAAGTAAATTACTCAACTCTAAGCGAGTTTGTCTAATTTATTTTGTGTAGTGATTTTGAATGTGAGATAAAAATTGATTATATATATATATCAGAAAGCTATGAGGATAAACTTTCAGTAGATCAGTGGACTGTGTGCAATTATAGTTGTGATTATTAGGTTTAAAATAATTAAATACCGAGGAATGAGTAAAGGCGACAATTATTACGCAAACTAGAACGCGCAAAGAAGAAAAGAAACCACAAAATGTTCAGAATTTAAATGCTGGTGTTGCCAACAAAATGGTAGTAATCCTTATTATGCATAAGTAGATTGAGAATTTTTTTGGGATGTAAAAAATCTTGTTCTCACCAAAAGCTGGTCCACTTCTTCCTCCACTATTCAATTCAACTTAATTCCCATCCATTTATTTCATTTCTCCTGTCTGATCTCTATCTCATGCTCCTATCTCATCCTAAAGGCTGAAAACGCGTTGATTTAACTATTGGTGTTGTAAACGCCTGTGTAACCACTTTGTATTAGCTGGGCCATCTAACTGTTTGCCAATGTCCCTTTAAAAGAATAACTTTAGTTTTTAACCGACTTCAAAAAGGAGGGGTTACTCCATTCATTTGTATGCTTTTGTTTGTATGTTCGGGACACGATTCTTTTGTCAATTGTGAACCGATTTTCAAAAAAAATCTTTTATAAACTAAACTCTTTTGTGAAAAGCAGAGAAATTGGTTCTCATCCGAGGACTGCGGTGTGTTAATATAGATAGTGAATATACTCGTATAAAACACTATGGATTTTGAACAAGTGATCAAACAAACAGATTTCGTTTAAGAACAAAGGAATTGATTTTCGGAAATTCCTTTTCAAAATCCGGTTGACTAAAACCGGTTTCAGACAACCCTGTTGCTACCCATCTTATACATCTCTATAGCAATGGTGTACGTGACAGATTAGCTACGAAGAACACAACGTAATCGTTTTTACAAATGTAAAAAGGACTTTTGCTGTCTTTTATTATTCACAATTTTTCCTTTTCTCGCTCTCAGGCTTGTTTTTACGTGTTTTTATTCTTTCGTTTTTTTTCACGTTCATCTCAATATTGTCTCTTAAGCATTTCTAGGACAGTGTCTCTTAATGATAATGCTTGACTCTGCTGTTTTATTCCTAACAGCAACACAATGAAACCTTATTCCCGTGTCATGGATTTAATAACCTTTTATTTTGATAAAAAACAGTATTGTACAGAAATGCCTATTATGAATCTTATACATAAGTAGTTTTATTTAATTGTATTAACACCCAATAACATTTTCCACATGTTAAGTAATTGAAATTATATTAGCTACCCTAATTAAAAGCAAACGAGAGGAAAAAGAAAACTATCTAAAAAGAGGAAGAAGAAAAGAAGCCTCACCAGAAAGCACAGCCGAAGCCAAGAATATGGTTTTGATAGTTAATGGTGGCAGTTGCTTCTTCGTTTTGGAAATATTACTGGACTGGATATTCGATATTACTGGACTGTATAATTATTATTGAAGTAAATAAGTACAGAGCGTAATTATGTACAAGACACATTAGAATGATGCTGACAAGTGAAGTGTAGAGTGGTAGTATTTTCACTGCCAAGGCCGCTCCTTAAATCCCGCATCCCGCTTTTTTTTTTTTGGAGCTGACTCAGCTGAATAGCCGCAGATGGCTGTTTCAGCGATACCGGGCTTTGGGGGCTTCCCGACTCCGTGGGAGCGGAGGCGTTCAGCCCGGATGCAGCACGCTCGAGGAGGCACCTCCTGTGAGGTTCGACTTCGGCTCGACCGCTGTGGGGGATTGATTCTATATTGGGAACAGGCCGCAAAGGGCTGAATGAGCTAAGCCAACAGGCCGAAGTGAATATTTGTGGACTCGTCATCGACTCCGCCGGCGGAGCCGATCCTAGTCTATCATTACGACCGCTTCGCAACGTGTTATAGCTGGAGGAGAAGAAGCGGCGGAAGAAGCTCTCCAGCAACACGCCTAGGCTAATCTTGTATGGCTACTGATATCTGTAATGAGCGATTTGGATTGGTGGGTCTTACGATTGTGTAAGAGGAATCGAGCCGGGGGCTCTCCGGCGTCTGTTGTGTCTGCGTCTGTAACCAGGCTGATGTTCTGAGCCTCGGGGGGTACATGATCGCGATTAGACGTGTGATTTCGTCAGGCTCGTCAATGAGTACATTGCGAGGCCTGCGTTTGCTCGTGGGAGCATTTGGAGTGGGTTTGTAGTTGACCGTTTCCGTCACCAGAGGGTTCGAGTGATGGTGGGCGAGGTCAAAGAATCTGTGCGATAGCTCCCGCATCCCGCCCGACGCCTAATTGCTATTTGTGCCCTCTAAGGGCGCCGGCGTTATGCGAGGCGCGGAGAGTAGGTGTGCTCCGGCGGGCGGGTCAGGGGGTGTTCTCTGTCTGCAATAATAGTGTAGTGGAATACTAACACGCCAATAGATGGCACTGTGCCATAATTGAGGTTGCAAACGATTCCCGATACGTACAAATAATATATGGTCCTCGACCTACGAGTAATAGCCTCGCTGGAAGATTTTCCTTTGAGATGGAGGAGAATTTTACCTGACTCTTCCTACCTGGTCGGATCACACTACACTGGTAACCGTTAAATAACGAACACGCAACCTCTACTTAAACTTCATTCAACGTTCAAGTAACTTCAAAACTTTCAATGACCTCAAGATCTCAGACTACCTTCAATCAAGTCAGGCCTACCTCTACTACTCGACAAACTGGATTATTCGACGAGAGGGTTCAGAACCTAAATCATCGACGTAAAGTCGCTAGTTTGTCGGTATTCTATAGGATACACTTCGTCGAGTGTGTAATGGAGTTGCATTAATTAATTCATCACTCACCATTTTACCACCGGCGGAGCAGACGTACGATCTCACACCGCCGATATACGGTGAAAATAGCAACAAAACAGTAGAAACGCTATGCTTACACTTTTATCATACGTATCGCTGAAGAGTGGAACTTTTTACCGTCGTCTGTTTTTTCTGAAAAATACAATCTCGGTGTCTTCAAGTTTTGCACGAACGTGTATCTTCTAGGTAAGCATGCTCCACCTTAGATTGTATTTCCACCATGATATCAGGCGCGATGACAGTCAAGCGCGAATCTATGCAAAACAAAAAAAGCCTCCAACTCCATGAAAATTAAATTCAACCTTAATTTCAAGCACCATCATCAGCACCACTCCCCGCATAACTTAGATCCCCAGAATATATTTTTCCAGCCTACACTGCCAATTATCACTGCCAGCCACTTTAGGGTTAGATCGCAAATCTGCAGCACGATGTACTTCCATCCCTACTAGCACGGCTACACGCACTCAGGCGACTTCTGCAACCAAATCACGGCTGCCGTGCACTACTTCCTGCGGATGGCCACCCACTCAGCAGCCAACACAGTCCAGCAATGTGACCCGCGCGAAGCTAATCGCCCACTCCAATCGTCTTTTCTACGCATTAGAAACCGACAAATGAGCTCCTGCTCTCCCAATTAATTAAACAAGCTAATTAAAAGTAGCGAAAGAGATAGGAAGTGTTTAATTTACAGCCACGATCACATATGAAACTACTATTTACCAATATGTCATACATGCATTCAATCTGTCATTAATTACAAATTCAAATAGCAGTCGCTCTCAAATAAATAGGACGGAAATGAGTGATTATATCCGATGATATATTTCTGATTGTTTCAATATCCCGTTCATAACGAGTGTGGGTTTTGGATATCGATGTATCTTCGCATACACGTCAGTGTGTTTGTTCGATTCAGTTCTGTTTGTCCTATTTTTCTCCTTCTACCGGTGAACGTGTTTATCCGGAAATGCTCTTTTTTACTTTTTTATATTTTCATACTTTTTATTTATTTCCTTTTTAATTTTAATGATACGTAATTTCTTCATCGCTAATACGTTTTAACGGTTTTAAGCCCGGTAATTTACCACTTACCACACCTGTACCACATGTTGGGATCTGATTATCAAAACGATTATGATCCAAACCCAGCGAAAACCAACTGCCAGACATTAAGACACTGTGACAACTTTCTGCATGCAACGGAACACAAACCAACTTAACTGATATTTTTGTTTTTTCTTCCACACATTTATAATTATATATTTCTTTAGAGCTAGGCAAGCAAGCTGAAGGGTTTCTTGCGCCGTTTCTTCTCTTCAAGCCTTTAAGTTTTAAAGATAAATCTCTTTTTATTAATCGCATTTTCAACCTAGCTTCGAGAAATTTTTGAGTGACGGGCATTCATGGATTTCATTTGCTATTCATGTCAACTTTATAATTTTGCGCACTTTAGATAATAGCCAATTTAATGGTGATAATATTACTGATGTATAGGGCCGGTTTGAGAAGTTAGGGACTAATTAAATAATTGTTAGCTCAGTGGGGCATTACCAACCAAGGGCATTTATGAGTCATGCTGTCGAGTCGTCAAGGCGAAATATTGTATGTACTACAGGCCCCTTGTGTGCTTTAAAGGTGATTTACATAGATCCAGCTACTGAATTTAAAACAAAGGAAGCCAGTGCTGACTTCATACTGGCATCGTGTAAATGGATTTTAAGTTAGTACAGTGCTACTAAGTCAGTAGCTTTTTTTAACGACGGAAAATCCGATTTAAGAATCGCTGCCGGTGTATAGGATTCGCCACCTCGGGAAGGCAGTAGCACCGCAAGTAAGAAGTGTTAATAACATGATCACCGATATCTGCTAAGACCCCTCGGTATTCCATTCTTCACTCTTATGCCAGGACCACTGGCAGATGGCGACCCAACCCAAGTATTATTTTCTTACATTGTATCCTGATCCTGACTAATATTATAAATGAAAATGTGAGTTTGCTTGTTTGTTTTTTGACACGCTTTCACACCTTTAGGTGTTGAGTTTTCGAAAATCCTTTCTTAGTGCACATTTGAAAGCAGAAAGAACCCGCGTACAAATGTTCAGAGCAGGTATTTTTTCTTGTATGCTACCAGCAAACACGGAGACGGTCCACCTGATGGATAGCGGTTACCAAAGGTGCAATGTGCTTCCGCTCTCTAAAGAGAGACTGAAACCTGGCCTCCAATGCAGGAACATAACTCAAGGTTGTTATGGCGGCATACTTTAGACCAGGTATCGTAGCCATCCAGGCGGGCAAATACCCTACCACCTGGCTGTGGGTTGTTTTTGTCGCCTCTTACGACAGGCCGTCCAGCCGCAACAAATTGTATTTTTTCTCTGTTCCTGCATGGATAAATGACGGGCAAGTAATTATTACACATCTATAAATGTCTCACATACCCAATTACGTATAGACCGAATAAAATTATTTTTTATCTAATCTTTCAATTAACATTTAATTGTACTCCATTATACGTAACAATATTATAACATACGTATGAAATATTATATGTATTTTTATACGAAAGTATACCTTGATATCACAACGATTGAATATCTAATAAAATCAGAACATAAAAATTCAATGTTCGTTGGAAAATAATAGCAATTCTCGATATATAATTGAAGCTTCGGGGCTTTTGAAGTGCCAGTCAATGACATGAGCCAGCCAATTTGCAATGGACCGCTTTATCACCCGCCCCGTTTGGGTTTGACGTGTCAATAACATTTGGACGGGTTATGCGGGTTGTTGTTATGTATACAGCGCGCTGTATTATACAGCTTTTGAGTTTAATAGAGCATAGGTGTTATTAATTTTTGTACAGTCGTTCTTATTATCATCATTATAATATCTATATCATAAAATTCTTACGTATTCAAAACGCCCTGAAGTGCTGCGCAGCCTTACATAAGGTAATGGTGTCGTGGCTTCTAAGCAGAAAACCAAAATCAGGATTTACAAAAATGTCATATACATAATCCTGATGTATAGTTGTGAAGCCTGGACGCTTGCCCGAAAAGAAGAGAAACTAGCTCTTAGTGGCTGAAGGAAAGGTTCTCTGCAAGATTTTGGGTCCAACGAGGAGAGACAATGGCAGCTGGAGGGTCCGAACTAACGTCGACATTGAAAACCTCGTGGCCGAGCTTAAAATACTAGGAGAGATAAAATTTCAGCCTCTGTTGACTCAGTCACGTGGAGCAGGTGGGAGAGGATCGGAGCGTCACGAGGGCTTATTTGGGACGATCGGATGGACGACGTCCGGTGGGTCGCCCCAAGCACCGGTGGAGGGACAAAGTGGAGGTTGACCTGTATGAGCTTCGAGCTCTTAACCGGCAACAAATCGCACAGGACAGTAACAGGTGGAGTGTTCTCGTTTCGGAGGCCAAGACACATTTTGGGTCGCTGAGCCAACGGAGTTAGTTATGAAATTCTAAAACTGCGCCACTCAGTTCCATTTTTAGGGTTCTAAGTTTGGACTTAAAAGGTGCGATACGCGTGTTTGCCATCAGCAGAGAAGCTTAGAAATTACACATTTTTTACGCTAATGTAAGCCTCAACACCAAATTCCGTTCCAATTATCAAAGTTTCGATGCATCTAAAAATCCATGAAGGGATCAATGTGTCATGTTATTTACAAGCACAAAACGGACGAGAGATTAATCTCTTAACAATGGCAAACTTTTGAAAATGACATTGTTTTCTAATTGGACTTGACTTTATGTTCTTGGTCCGAAGACCTTACAACAACAACCGGAGTTTTCAGGGCGAGCGCCTTCCCTTGGCGAAAGCGAACAAGGGCAACTTGCTCGAGGGAACTCCCAAGGGGGCTTTACCTCGGCTGGACTGTTGCCATGAAAGAGGGATGAATCTAACGCTGCCGACTAAAGGGCGACACACTAAACTAATTGAAAATGGGCGACGTGTAATATAAAGCCCGAGGTGAAGAATCCCGGTGGACCGTGATAGGCAGTTCAAGGCGGCCTACACTATCTTTAGCCGTTTCGCAACGTGTTATGGCTGGGAGACAAGATGTTATGGCTGAGAGAGAAGAGCAAATGTCTTGTAACCTAAAATAAAATTATATTTATTGTTGCGGTCAGGGAGCACCACTAACTTAACCCGGCCGCCGGAGCACAGCTTCTCTCCACGCCCCGCATACCGTTGACGCCCATAGCTCGCACAGTTAGTAGGTAGGCGTCGGACGGAACGGGGGATGAAAGAATCGGCCTGGGAGACTGAAAATCGCTCACATGCTAAATTGCTCACATGGATATTGCACCAATACGCACTACTCTACTCTCTTCCATTCATCTCTGTAACTCGTATCGCTATAGTTTCAATTTAATTGTAAATAACTCCAACAATAAGTCATACAGTCTACATCGTGTTTTATTTGGAAGAAGCAACTGCCACCAATATTTATATTAACAAAAGTCAGAGAAGAATTATCTGTGAGTATATTCTCTGACGTTTCACTTCTATTGCGTGTGAAACGGGTTTTGTTAGTGAATAGTTAAGGCTATATCATAATTTTGAGATTAAAATATTAGTACATACATACATACATAACTTCACGCCAGGTCCCTTGCGGGGTAGGCACGAACAACAGAGCGCCATTTAGGCTTATTCTTACACACCTCACTTGCATCTTTGGCATTCATAGTTCTTGTCATGCACACTCGTCTGTTCTTAAGGCTCCTGACATCACGTATCAGTACACGATCAATTTAATCATGGAAGGTGTGTCGTGGCCTTCCGCGACTTCTGCATCCATCCACTTTTGCATTGTATATCTGTTTAAAATATTAGTGATAATAAATAACCTTTGTAATATAAGATTTAAAATATAATAATTGTACGCCCAACCGGCAACAAACACGTGCTCAGTAGTATATAACAAGAATACCTATTGTATGTTTTTATGCAATAATTTTTTTTGACTTTAACAGTTCACACAGAACACACACATATAGAGTGAAAGACAGAAATGAGCACGTCTAATTTTAACTTTACGTGTATCGTAAAAAGTATTCCCCATTACGTCCCTGTTTTAATATTTCCGCGAAAATATCAAGACATTTTGAAACTATTACGAAACTATTACCGTTTTGTTGAAGCGGCGAATAAAATGGCGAATTCATTTCATTTTCCGCTGAAGACAGTCTACATTTGTACCAATTTCTAGGCTATCACCGTTAAAATGGTGTGCCGTTCAAGATTTTAGTAGAACGTTTCTACGTTTAGTACTGACTTCGTTTTTGTATTGGACGAGTTCAGCAAATAGACATTTGCAACTCCAAAGGTGCTAACAAAGTGCTGCCGCTCACTAAAAGGAGACTGCAACCTGGCAACTAATGTTGGAATACAATTCAAGATGGTTATGGTGGTATTCTCTATATTTTTTTTATGGCAGGAGTTCAGCAGACAGGCAGACGGCCCACTTGATGGAATGCGGTTACCATCGCCTATGGACATTTTTTGCAGCACCAAAGGTGCTACAAATGCGCTGCTGCTCTCTTAAGGGGGACTGGAACCTGGTCACTAATGCCGGAACACGACCCAGGGTTGTTATGGCGACATACTTTAGACCAGGGGTAGTAGCCATCCAGTAGGGCAAACACCCTACCGCCTGGCTGCGGGTTGTTTTATCGCTTTTAAGACAGGCCGGCAGGCTGCAGGAAATTGTATTAACTTTTCGTTTCTGCACGGATATTATAGACATACATTGCAAAATGTATTTTTTTGTAGTAAAAGTTTTGAGTTGATAATATTTGGTACTATTACTTTTCAATAATCAAGAAGTCAAAATTATTTGATAGCGCGTCTATAGCTGATTCATAAAGGGTCGCCAACCCCGTTATATAGCAATTTACCACAATATATAACAGTAAATAAGCTTTGTAATACATTGCACATGTACCCCCTTGCTATGTGTCCCATATCTAGACAAGCAAATCAAACCCAGTTAAATTAAAAAAAAACATTTCGCAAACTGCAGACAACTTCAGACAATGTTTACTGGTGTCCACTGAATTTCCAGACTCAAAAAAGACATGTTCGTACACTTTTATGCTCTTATCTGATAGCCACGAGATGTCTACATGCCTATGCCCAGTTTTAGTGGACTGTAACATAAATTAATAGAATACAATAATAATATATATCATTTTGTTTAGACCATAATTATGTGAAGGGATCGTCGATAACACGAATATAGTGACATCTGATCAAATATAGGGGATCGCTATTTTCGGATTTGTATTTTATATGTTTGTAACGAATTAACTCAAAAACTACTGGACAGATTTCAAAAATCTTTCCCCATTAGAATGCTGCATTACTCTTGAGTAACATAGGCTATATTTATTACTAGATTTTTTTTGTGTCGCAAGTAAAAATTCAATAATGTAACCGATGGTGTAATTACACACAATACAACACAAAACGCTAGTCTTCCATAAAAATCATAAGAAATGATGCCGAGAGAATTTTTTAAACAACAAACTGTGAGTCGATAAACTCTTTAAACCAAATTTACCTAATTGCATATCCACGATGAAGTATATAAGCAATATCAATAGAGTAAATTACTTGTACGCTGTTGATCCGTTTATTGCTGGGATGTTAATAAGGGTTGAATACTAAACAAAAGGAGCTTTACGGTTCTCTACTTGATAGTGATGTGATGGACTAAAAGAAAGCAAGTATCGATAAATTTATTTTGACAGAAATTGATCCTAATACAACTTTTTTTTTAATTGCTTGAGTAAGCAGACAGGCAGATGGCCCACTTGATGGAAAGCGGTTACCATCGCCTATGGACATTTGCAACACAGAAAGTGCTACAAATGCGCTGCTGTCCTCTTAATAGAGATTGGAATCTGGTCAAAAACTTTTTGTTAAAAATCAATACGTTAATTTTTTTAAATTTATTGGTGTCGTCTAACATGACATGAAAACATCGTGATGCAACCTGCACACTGAGATAAGCAATGTGTCAGAACTGCCAAGCCACGTTAGCATTAATTATTATTATTACATACATACATACATAACTTCACGCCAGGTCCCTTGCGGGGTAGGCACGAACAACAGAGTGCCATTTAGGCTTATTCTTACACACCTCACTTGCTTCTTTGACATTCATAGTTCTTGTCATGCACGCTCGTCTGTTCATTATTATTATATGATAATATTTCTGTATACTATGTGAAATCTTAAAAAATTACGTAAAATGTTAAAGTTTACCTCAGTTTCTAGAGACAAATAGCCCAGTAGGCCAATAATGTAAGAAATTTTCTTCTATATTCTGAAAGTTGTTATATAGGCTTCTTTATATCGATGTCGCTAATCCGAGCATCAGATCTTCGATCTGTAAAATTTGTATTAAATATTAAAACGTAGCCCATTATCATGCCAAACACGTCCAGTATAACCATTACTCCGTAAATAGCGTATGAATTAAATAAATAATCTTATCGATAGTGTTACACCGATATCCCAACACTATATCGGAAAGTAGTGTAGTCCGCAACAACACGTTATATACCTTCATAAAATTACTTCGAAATATCAACTTTTTTGATAACCATTATAATATACGTAAGGCTGGAAACACACGAGGTCAGTAGATGTGTCAATGTTGTGGTGACGTATCAGACCACTTATGTAGCATTTAAACAAGGATTCAGTAGCGTGTAATGTGAATTCCGACTCCGGTAATAAATCAAGTCGAGTCGTATTTTTTCGTTATTACTAAATATAATTTTAATATCGGTTGTAACTTAATAGCATTTATTTATTAGGTACTTGAATTATGTACCCATCATATTTTTTTTTTTCTATAAATAAGGTATTTAATAAGAAATACCTTATTAATATTACCATCTAACCTAAGAAGATTAGAATAGAATAGAATAGAATAGAATAGAATATACTTTAATGCGTAATATTCAGATACAATTTAAGAATTTTAACTACAGAAGACAATAGGCGGTCTTATCACTAAAAGCAATTTCTTCCAGACAACCTTAGGATGGATAAGAGAAAATTGTGTGACATGTGGGTTTAATAAGTAATTTAAATGTAACCTAAATTAACTAAAAGTATTATTCCTAAGAAAGTGTCCATTAACACTTTTCTTATTGTCTCTATTAAGGCGAAGACACTTTGTTCATGTGTTCTTTATTAATAGCAAGCACATTACACTACACTTTGTTTTGTTAAACGTTAAAATGTACCCATCATATGACACTAAAAAATTCATTTTTTTAGTTTGTTTTTAGTTTAGTTTTAGTTTAAACTAACTAAAAAAGTAACGACCCATTTCTAGACCACTTAATTAATTTATCTATAACATTATAAATTGTACATACATAAAATAACGAAGAATGTATGTATGTTCGGGTGGAATCTTACAAGTTAAATTTGACCAACTTCCCGGTTTCGGATTAAGATGGAATTTTAGATACATATGTATATCGCATGACAATGCTACAATATGGTACCATGGAGCTGATATGATGATAGAGTCGGGAGATGGCCATAGGAACCCCTGTACTAAACAAGATAGACCTGTCCTGTTGGGGCTCGTGTTAATTGCCTTGGCTAGCACTCTGCTGCATGATATGCAGGATCTCAATAGCTTGTATTTAAAAACCTTAAAAAAATACTATCTGACTTATTGTAAGTGATTACTGCTGCTTATAAGCGTTTGCAACGTAAAGGCGTTGGCAACTCGTTGCCTGTACAATACATAAGTTACAAATTCATTTAACTCTGGGATTTCCTCTGTTATGTAACTAGCTTAAGGGTAGCTTTGAAGTATTTTCTATCAAAATTTACGCTTATTTTATGAAGGTGTGCTGTACTTAAGGATTATGTGGTAGCCCTCGTGAATTGTGAATTTTATGTGCGTTTGTTTGGTGGGGAAGGTTCGATGTGTATCCAAATCAAAATGGTTAATATAATCAAAGAGTTCATGTTCTTCCTTATTTTATAGATCAGTTTGTTAAACGGGTAAATATCAAGGTTATCATTAATTATAAGTGGTTAAGGCATGTAGAGATAATGGATGAAAATAGAATCACAAAACAAGTGTATGACAGTATTGTGAATGGTAAATGTATGGATGTATGAATGTATGTATGTCTGCTACTCTTTCACGCAAAAAACTACTGAATGTATTTGTATAAAACAATACTATTATATAGCTTACACATCAGAATAACCCATAGGCTATAATTTATAAACAACTAGCTTCTGCTCGCGGCTTCGTCCGCGTGGTGCGGTTTTTTAACTATCCCACGGGAGCTCTTTAATTTTTCGGGATCAATAGTATCCTATATGTTGACCAGGGATATAAGCTACCATCATACAAAATTTCATTTAAATCGGTCCACCAGTTTCGGAGATTAGCCGGTACAAACAGACATATAGAGGAACAAAAAAAATGAAAATTACCTAAATTAGTTCTATTTCACTTCTAACATCCCCCGTACTGGGTTTTTAATATTTTTTTCATTGTACATAATTTCGACCTCTACAATTTTATTATATGTATAAATTATGCGGTTTTCCCAGAGCGCTACAATATGGGGCTCTTCAAAAAGGGCGTAAACAGATTTTTAAATTCTCAACGAGGTAGGCAACGCATCGGCTCCCTTAGTGTTGCAGATGTCCATGGGCGACGGTTGCCAATTGCCATCAAGTGGCCCCGTCTGCCAGTTTGCCTATACGCAAATAAAAAAAAAGATTAGTATGAATTATCCAAATATAGCGCTGTTTCATCCAGGTAGTATCTAATATCTAAAATTCTCGTGTCACAGTTTTCGTTGCCATACTCCTCCGAAACGGCTTGACCGATTTTGATGAAATTTTTTGTGCTTATCCGGTATCTATGAGAATCGGCCAACATCTATTTTTCATCCCCCTAATTGCTAGGGGTAGTCCACCCCTAAATTTTTTTATTTATTTTTTAGACAAAATTTTTAATTTCTATTCTTTTATGATACAACATACAAAAAAACATATAACCCTACATTTTCAACCCTCTACGATCAACCCCTATTTTTTACCGGGCAGGACGACGTCTGCCGGGACAGCTAGTTATATATAAAACTGTCCTATCATGTTGCACATTATACAAATGTCGTACAAACAACGTTGTAGGCTCATCTAGGTTCTTCATAAATGTCAGTTATATTCTAAAGGGATTACCCTAAGCAGTTAAACTTCTTTATTACGCCACGAAGTAAATAAAATCAGTAATTAAGATATAACTCATAAGTTTACGGAGCGTTGTAGTTGATTAAAATTTAATAATTGATTGATTAACATATTTAACATCCTTGTGGGTGCCTGAAATTACCTTAAGAATTTACATTACCTATTAAAGTTGAAGCTTAAGGATTTAATTCATGTTATGTGTTGGCTTGAATTATATAATTACTGGGGCATTGGTAATATAATCGAGTAATTTAAATTACTTGCTTATCAATTTACACATTTCCCGGTGAGGTTCCCCTCTGCGCTACAACATGGGGTAAACAACCCCAAGGCAAAAGAAGGGCTTTATAAATTTTCTGAAATTCGGTCAAACTGATTGTAAAACGAATTTCAGCCCATCCCTAATAATATTAAAATTAATAAATTAAATTATTAGTTTGAACAGACGACTTCGAATTGTCAATGCTATGCACTTCTTTAATGGGTCCACACATCAGAATGAGCCCTTTGCCATGTTTTCTCAATTTGTTTGTTTATTAATTTATTTGCTCCCATAAAACAAAAGACAGGCATTTATCCTTGGTTCATTTGTTTTCTAGCTCATAAAAGAGGAACATGATTTAACATAACCTCTATGTTAGAAACAACTATAGTCTTAACATATAAAGCAGAAGAGCCTGAATGTATGCTTGAATGCGCTAATCTCAGGAACCACTGTCTGATTTGAAAATTCTTTCAGTGGTAAATAACCCATTAGCTATAGATACCAATGAAGAATATTTCCAAATCGGGTTTTTTTAGCTTACCTTCTTTTTTGTTATTCCACGCGGACGAAGCCGCGGGCAGAAGCTACTAGATAAATAAAGTCTAATTCAATACCGTATTACTTTTTGAATTATTCAAATCGGACATTTCATTCTTTGCATATATTATACATAGCATATACCAAACATACACACAAATATACACATTAACATTACAAACGTAATAATGAATTATCGTAAAAAATGTATGTTTCTTTTTTTTTTTTTAAATTTTTTTTTATTGCGGGAGATCAGCAGACAGGCAGACGGCCCACTTGATGGACAGCGGTTACCATCGCCTATGGACATTTGCAACACCAAAGGTGCTACGAATGCGCTGCTGCTCTCTTTAGGGAGCCTGGAACCTGGTCACTAATGCCGGAACACAACACAAGGTTGTTATGGCGACATACTCTAGACCAGGGGTGGTAGCCATCCAGTCGGGCAAATGCCCTACCACCTGGCTGTGGGTTGTTTTGTCGCCTCTTACGACAGGCCGCCTGGCCGCAGGAAATTGTATTATTTCTCCGTTCCTGCACGGATAAAAATGCGAATCTTTTATCGCGATGTGACCACCTATAATCAAGTTTGCACTTAGACCAATAGCTCACTAGTGTAAGACTTGTTAGTGGGGTCAGATCCCGTCAAGTCGACCCCCCATTTACCACTTGATGATAGAAAACTGGTTAAAATATAATTACCGAAAGTGGTCATACCTAAAAATCATCCCTCAAAACAGTTTTTGAAAATTTTGAATTGAACAACTATTTTTTTACAATAAAGATTTTCGGTACTTAAAATTAAACATTTAATTATAAAAAAGCTATTGTAGATAACTTAACGAAATTTTCAGGGATTATAGTAAAATATCTATAATTTCACATAAAATTATTTTGCAAATTTCATTTGTTTATTATATTGTTGAAGTCGTGGTAGCGTAATGGTTAGCGCACGCGCCCCTAAGTCGAAGGGCGCGGGTTCGATCCTGACCGAAACGCATGCACCTCTTAGTCAGTTTTCTGATCTTATGTGCATATTGTTACAATTACCACGTGCTAATAACGGTGAAGGAAAACATCGTGATGCAACCTGCACATCGAGATAACCGATGTGTCAAACCTGCCAAGCCGCCTTGGACAAGCGTGGCGGGTATACTGTCCGTTCCCCCTATAATGGGAGGCCCGAGCCCAGCAGTGGGACATTTATGGGCTGATATTGATATTGATTATATTGTTGAAAAATATAAAAAATTAAACTATAAAGATTATTTATTAAATATTATTAAATAATTGTGTAATCTGTAGCAATCTAGAGCCTTAACAGCGAAGCACAGTAGCGCGCAGCACTTGTACCGCTCGCCGCTGCGTCATATAAAAAACGTATTATTTAAACTAATACCAGGCAGTGAAATTTTCTTTTAAAATAAAGAACTTAAATGTATAACGCGTGTTACTAAAAAAAATATTCGATTATCGTACTGAGAAGTCATTAATTTTTATTTATTTATTTAAAAGTTAGTAAAAAATATGATAATAAACAAATTAAATTTGCAAAATAATTTTATGTGAAATTATAGATATTTTACTATAATCCCTAAAAGTTTCGTTAAGTTATCTTCAATAGCTTTTTCATAATTAATTGTTTAATTTTAAGTAGCGAAAATCTTTATTGTAAAAAAATAGTTGTTAAATTCAAAATTTCTAAAACTGTTTTGAGGGATGATTTTTAGGTATGACCACTTTCGGTAATTATATTTTAATCAGTTTTCTATCATCAAGTGGTAAATGGGGGGTCCATTTGACGTGATCTGACCCAGTGTTGAAGTGAAAGCTGTTCTCAATAAATTAAAAAAAGAAGATATTACCTATTTAAAAATGTCAATCTCAATATACTTGGCGCTGGAATCGGATTCTAGGATTTTGATGAAATCCTATGTGTTTGAGTGGGTCCCGGAATGCTTCAGATTCGTAATTAGACCCGGTAGGTGGCGCTCGAATCGGGTTCTAGATTATTGGGAGGCGTCTGCCGGGAACGGTACTTATAAATAAAATGAAACCTCTTTAAAATCAAATATAAAAGGTTGTTGCGGACAGAGAGAACCTGTGAACCGCCCGCCGGAGCACACCTACTCTCCGCGCCCCGCACACCGCCGACGCCCATAGTTGGTGCAATTAGCAACTTATCGTCGGACGAGATGCGGGATATAGCAGAGGCCTTGGAAGCAAAAAAATGTTTTCATTCATTAATCTTCATTCGCAATTCACCATTCTACTATTCTCAACGACGACTCTCTTGCATAATTTGTACTTATTCTATGTATATTTAATGTAAAAAGTTCAATAATAATAATCAAACAGTCCAGTTTTTTTGCCTTCCTCCGCCTTAGTTCAGGGCAGATATCGCTTTTTACCTTTTGTATTTTTATTGATTGTTTTGTTATGTCTACTATTCGAGGGGTAAATAAACGTGGGCGTCGATACTTTATTTTACGTCTTTTACTTTTCTTTCCTTTCCCTTTTTTCCCCATGTCTAATGCATTTATAATCTATTGTATCCTACTTGCTATTTATGTCTATTTCTTATAATCTTCATACAGTCCATTACATCGAGTTTAATTTCCAAACAAGAAACAACTGCCACCAATAAAGGAAATAGAAATGTGTTTCTTTAAGTGCTTATAGCGCCAATAGATTTGGCCGAATGCAGTGGTCAAACAGTAATAGTTCTGGCACAATCTTGATAAAAGCAATTCACTCGCGGCAACGTGCACACAACTGATACTGTAGAAGACAATACCTTGAACTTCTGTAAAGTTTTGAATCATCAAATGGTAAATTGAAAAACTTAAAAGGGATTTCATTTCGCAGCTGGCATACGTATGAAGTGAAACATTGTCAAAGTTTATTACAATGAATTTCTGGCTGGCTTAGTACATATAGTACTCCGTTGGCTCAGCGACCCAAAGTGGGTCTTTGTCTCCGAAACGAGAGCATGCCACTTTTCTCTGTCCTGTACGGTTTCTTGCCGATTATTGGCCCATAGCTCCGACAGGTCAGCCCCTACTCTGTCCTTCTAGCGATATTTGGGACGGCCGACTGGACGCCGACCTACCGGCCGTTCCCAATGCTTTGCTTACGCTGCGATCCTCTCCCATCCGTTCTACGTGACCGAGCCAGTGGTGGCGGTGAGCTTTTATTTCTCCTATTATGGTAGGCTTTGTATATATAAACAGCAGAATAGCTTTAAAAAAATCTGTCTGCTCTTGATAAGCCAATAGACAATATTCTCCACGAATTCTGCCCTGACTGTTAAACAGCAAATGTGCTGCAGGCCTTGAAGCTAGGACTGGAATCTGACAAAAAATTACAGGATTCCATTTAAGGTTGTTACGGTGACATACTCCAGAATAGATGTAGATGGCTATCCAGACAGGTAAATTCCCTACTATCTAGCTGTGGGTTGTTTAATTGCCTTTTGCAACAGACCGCTTGACCGGATGAATTAAATTATGTCTCCGTTCCTGCTCTGTTGGAACCTAATCTGTTTTGCTCTGCGAGGAGCCGCCAACAGTGTAATCACACACCAGTCTGCCGTAGACCATCCTCATACGTTTACATATACTCTTGCCGACAGTGAACATCCACCTGACCGTCTGAGCACACTTCCCCGCACCTCACACAGAGTCGACGCCCCAACATGATTAGCAGCTAAGCGTCGGACGATTGCGACTCTCTCACGCAACATGTTTATTTATATCCGAAATACTTAATTTGTAAATGTTTGTTATTATTACAATAATTAATTTAAAATACAGTCCACAATCGAAATTCATGAGTTTTTATTCAAAGAAGCATCTGCCACCAATATATACGTTTAACTACATATCGTTTACTTTTCTTGCGTGTAATAACTGTAGCGTGGTTAAATAAAGCTTAGATAATAATAACTACCCACTAATTACTTGTACAACCTTAAGCCAGCCAAGAACGAGTCTAAATATGCACCATTCAAATACTTGAAAATAAACGGCGCGCTTCTGAAATTGATTTACTCTATGGTGTATATAATAATAATAACAGCCCATAAACATTTATGGGATATCCCACTGCTGGGTTTGGGTCTCCTATTATAAGGAGGTACGGGCAGCATACCCGCCACGGTTGTCCAAGGTGAGTTGGCAATATTGACACATTGGTTATCTCGATGTGCAGGTTGCACCACCATGTTTTCCTTCACCGTTGTTAGCACGCGGTAATTGTAAAGATATGCGCATTAGGTCACAAAACTGCCTGATTGGTGGATAGGTTCCAGCCAGGATCGAACCCGCGCCCTTTAACTTTGGGACGCGTACGCCAGCCATTACGCTACCACGACTATTCTCTATCGTGTTTATTTATTGCAAGAGTTCAACAGAGAGGTAGACTGCCCACTTGATGGAAGGCGGTTACCATCGACTATGGACATTTGCAACACCAAAGGTGCTACAAATGCGCTGCTGCTCTCTTAAGGGAGACTGGTACCTGGTCACTAATGCCGGAACACAACAAAAGATTTTTATGACGGCATACTCTAGACCAGAGGTGGTCGCTATCCAGTTGAGCAAATACCCTACCACCTGGCAAAACTCTCTATCGTGTATTGTCATATTATTGTTATAATAAATATCTACTCCGATATGCAGTTACATGATCTCCGACACCGTCAATAATAAATGACTCGATTCCAACATATAAATAATTCAGAGGTATTGGCATCTATACTACTCAATTGGCCGGAACCACAGCACAAAAAGAGCCAAAGATTGCAGCTTTGCACTGTGCTGGTTATTATTTGGTCTTAGAACTCGTTGATAACATCTCAGTTCAAAAGCCTCTTTCACGCAAGTGTCGCGATGAGATGATATTGCGATAGGACAACCCTATCGCATATATGCCGTTCTGCAAACTTATCCAACCCGCTAGTAAATGTTGGACTAACTTTTGTCTCTTGAAATTTCCATAAATTTTAAAACTTCGGATAGAAACTAGCAATACTTATACGTACTATATCTTATATACTAATATATAAAGCTGAAGAGTTTGTTTGTTTGGACGCGATTATCTCAGGAACTACTGGTTTGATTTGAAAAATTACTTCAGGGTTAGATAGCCCATTTATCGAGGAAGGCTATAGGCTATATATCATTACGCTAAGACGCAATAAGAGCGGAGCACCAATGAAGAATATTTCAAAATCCGGGGGATTATTTTAGCTTACTTTTTATAACTATTCCACGCGGACAAAATCGTGGAAGCTAGTAATATATAAAGCTGAAGAGTTTGTTTGTTTGCTTGAACGCGCTAATCTCAGGAACGACTGGTCTGGTTTGAAAAACTCTTTCATTGTAAATAGCCCATTTAACGAGAAAGGCTATAGGCTATATATCATCGTGTCAAGACCTATAGGAGCGGAGCACCAATGAAGAATATTTCGGACGAAGTCGCGGGCAGAAGCTAGTTTTAAATAAGCACGGAGGTGTCATTCAGAAAAATCTTTTCATTGTAGAATAAAGCTCTTTAGGCCGGCTTGATCAGTGTGATACTATGCTCTCACAGAATATCGGCATGAAACAGTTAGCCTTGAGCTAATTAATCGTATTTTGTACGATGAGTGAGAGATCCGATAGCCCAATTTCCCGTCTTCTTATGTCATGTCTTCTTATGTCATCTCTTCTATATCATCCATTCTATCCCATCTCATCTATTTCATTCCTCCAGTCGGATTTTTATCCCAACTTTATGCAATTCCTTCTATCCCATCTCTCCTATGCTATCTCCTGGTGTTGCAAACATCTATTGGTGACGATAATCATTTAGATTGGCCATTTACCTGTTTTCTTGCTTCAGAATATAAAAAAATGTGAAAACCCTTCGAAAATTTCGAAAGAAGAAAGAAAGAAAATAATGTTTATTTAGAGTTATTCAAAGTGATTACAAAATACAAAAACAGTTTAATAAAACCAAAAACTTAACTAACTCTAAAGAGGCCCTAACTCAGCAGATGCTGGTTGATAACAACCAACGCTGGTCTTCCGTATTTCGCTTAATCTTTTCTGGTGCGCACTGCCGAAAAGTGGAATATTTTGCTGGAGTCTGTTTTTCGTGAAAAATACAATATTGAAGTCTTCAAGTCACGAGTGAATAGGTATCTTCTACCTCATTATGATGTGGAGGGACGCTGGAAGGTTAAGTGGGTAGTCTGGCGGTCGGTGCATGCACCAACAGCCGGGAGTCCCACATACCCCTTAGTGACATCTCCCGGGGCCTAAGGATGTAAAAACGCATTCCCCCAGTGTTGACAAAAAAAAGGTAAGCGTGCTCCATTCTAGACTGCGTCATCATTCAACATCAGGTGAGACAGTGGTCACATGCAAACCTACAGTTCCATAAAAAAATAACGAAAAGGATGTTTACGATTTACTATGACAGGAATCGTACCTTGGACTTTTGCATTCCAGTAAGCAAGGTTATAAAAGACACGCTATGCAACCACAGAAGCCGTCGTTTGTAATAAAGTGCAACTATTGTGATAAAAAAGTTTTGCCATCCTTTATTGCACTACCCGCAGCTGAGTTTGAAGTTGTCGAGGGAAACAATTCATTATTCCAAGCACATCGAGTGCAATTTAAATGCAGGGGTGCCAATGTAAATTCCTCCCGTCAATAACTGAGGTTAACCGAAATTAATAGCGCGAAACCGTTCCAAGCATTACTTCACTCCACGGCAACGCGTTGCGCTTTTTAAAGCCAAGTGCAGCCGCATATGGAGTGTTGCTCACACCAAGCCTACCAGTTAAATCCTCTGGACATATTTGTTGCCTACAAGTTTCGTCTTTAGAAGAGTGTCGGTTACCCTCGATTTCGATCCACTCACCATATCCTGAATTGGCGACAATGGGGGTATATGATCTCGAATAAATAAAAAAACACGTGCCTTGGGGATGCTTACTTCCAGCAGTAGACTGCGAATTGCTGACGATGTGCCAATGGTTATCACCGTCATCGGTCTTATAGTGGAGAACCTCGACTGACATCTTGAGAGGCTCTTGCTAGGCTGCTGGGCAAAGGGCTCTGAGAGGGACGTGCAGGCACCTACACGCCCTCTCGCGGCATTGTAGCGGGCCGGCCTGTCAACCTCAACACCCTCAGCCGCACGTCCGTGGAACCATTACAAACATTAGCGAGGAGGTTTTTGTCACTGTAGCCCTTACCACCAGTAGCTTGAACCCCAGGCCTCACTACAAACGATTTTATTTTATATCAGATTTATTTTTAAATATTTTTCAAATGAAAAATCTTTCAATAAAAAAAACTATAAAAAACAGCAGTCTACTGTACAAGCGTATGAATAATACATAACAAAATTTATAAAGCCGTTGTAATTTTCAAATGACTTCTAATATAACAAAGGTCAACCCAACTGGGAGGCATTTAGGCAAATTACCTTACATTTTCCAAAAAATAATATGCCGCGTCCAAAAAGGTTTTGTTTTAAGCAGCCTTAAATTATACTAAGTAGCGTTTGTTCCACCTAAAGAAACAACTTTACCGCAAATGTGACGGAAGTAAAGATATGGATGAATATTTAAATGATTTAGGCATACCTTTTTGAATTTAGGTTATGCTTACTTTATTTGAATATATTTTTGTTAGGGTTAGTACGAAGTGAGACCCTTTAAGGCGGCACCACCACAAATTTGTTCTCGAGTGTCACACACGGCAAATTGGGAAGCCCTACAAATTTGTGGTCAAATACAGATAATTGAAACGAACGTTGAACTGATGCTTTCTCCTTCTAATTACATAGACTTTTTATTTGAGTAAAAGAGACGATATAATTCTCTTGGTTTTGGCGCGGTAATTCTGATGGCAGCGGGCATCTTTGGACAAAAATAATATTAACTTTTAACCCTCAAAAGGGTTAACATTACAATATTTAGGGACCAGGTAAATAGTTCCCGAACGACTTTTTGTTCCATTACAAAACTTAGCATAGTTTCAAGCAAAAAGCCCTTCTTAAATTAATTTTAAAAATTTTTTAGACTTTATAAAAAACAAGATATATTTTTCATTGTTTATTTTTGAGATTTTATTTTATTTTTAAATTTAATTATGAGACAGAAAAGGTCATTAAATAAAGTGTAAAATTCATTAGTTTATTTATTTTCATTTTATATATCCATGTAAACCCGAATAATTGCATTCGGAGCAGTACATACCCTACGGTTTCTCATATCTTCAAAGACCCATATGTTACGAACGAGAATTTCCACTATAATAATATTTCCATAACATACCAGAATTTCCACTGTAATAATATTTTGTATAACTAAAATCGGAAACTAGGATCTATTTTACCCTTTCTGTTTTACGTGAAATGACTCATGTGTCTTTACATATGTGGCGTGGTAGAAGTCATGTTTTATTCTATTTAACGACTTCTTTGTATTTCTATTCTGTTTCGGATTAGATAGTGGGATTACTACATTACGTGTTCCTTTGTAATACAATACAAAAGTACACAATTCTCTTCATTGTATACCGACACACTAAAAAATACACACTTTATTATCTCATACATTACAAGGTAAATACAATGGAAGGTTTTATTACTTAGACCAATGTCTCCCAGTAGTGTAATGCTATTAAATAATATTACCTCCAACAAATTGTGGATGACACTTCTTTGTGTAAACTATATTGGTTGTTTATTCAATGTACATATTGTTAAAGTAGTTTAAGTGTGTGTATTTTATTTATAAATTATGTAGTTTAAGTATATTCATTTATGATATTTGATATTTAATGATCTGCACCACCTACATCGCCAGATTAGATTAAGTTATTCCTTAAGTTAGGTTGCCTGGAAGAGATTGCTTTCAGCGATAAGGCCGCCTTTTGTTTCTACTATGACAATATTGTAATTGTATATTTCGAAATTGTATATTTGGTGAGCAATAAAGTGTTATCTATCTATCTATCTATTATGTAGCGCTTCATATGTGGATGTACATTTGTATCGCACAATTATTATGATGTAAGTATATTATCATCCACACTTTGGAATCTTTTACTGTACGTGGTGCTCGTTCCTTCATGCCATACGTGCTGGAGGAGAAAGAACTTTCTAACGCGGTTAAGTCACTATGCCATGCCAAGTTAAACATATATATCGTCTTCTTCGCAACACTAATGATAATTCTCAGTATAAAGTGTAATAAAGTAAATAATTGGAGTGATAGGGCACGATGCTATACGGTTTGACTAGAGCGCTACAATTTTGTTCTTCAAAAACATACGAGTATATCTAAAGTCTTAACGAGGAAAGCAACACATCGGCTCCTTTGATATAGCTGTCTATGGAAAATCGTAACCACCTTCCATCACGTAGACCGCTAGCCAGTTTGTTTATAGCAAACATAAAAATAGAGCTGGCACATAACCTTAATTTTTTTTCTATATTTACTTATTTTATGGTACAACATTTGTGGCATTACATCTTGTGTCGCGGAATGAAAATGTGCGTCACCTTGAGTCAATTTTTGCTTGCACGAGTACAACATCAATATTGAAAACATTTAATAAATGTTACGTTTATAAAATATAGAGATGATAAAAGAGTAAATTGCAATATTAACAATAACAGACGTTAAAATTAGCAATAAAACACAAAAAGGATATTATAACCACTTAATAAATATTAAAACCAATAAATAGGTTTTACATGTCTAAACAATCTTCTTAGAGAAGATAGAAAAACAACTTTGATGAAGTAATTTTAAACTTTACTATCGAAGAGTTAAACATATTGTGTTGTGAAACAGTCTATTCTGTGACTTAGTTTGAAAACGTAACCATGTGCTCGTGGAACGTTACATACATACATAACTTCACGCCAGGTGCCTTGCGGGGTAGGCACGAACAACAGAGTGCCATACAGGCTTATTCTTACACACCTCACTTGCTTCTTTGACATTCATAGCTCTTGTCATGCACGCTCGTCTATTCTTAAGGCTCCTGACATCACCTTCTGCTAATACATGATCAATTTGATCATGGAAGATGTGTCGTGGCCTTCAGATTTAATTTAAAAAGTGGCGAACATTTTCATACTACGACTGTACCGATGTACAAATATGCATATGGCATGAATACCATCGTAATATAGAAAATATTTTTGAAATGTCTGTATGTTATTAGACTGAAATTAAATGCATGAAACCTCATAAGAATCTCAAAGGCGTCTTTTAATGAATTCAAAGCGCGCCAACCCTATTCTGCTGGCACTTGTCGGGGTTTTGTTTTGCACAACAATGAATACAGCGGACGCCTATTGCATTATACAGCTGAGTAATATAGTGCTTTTTGAGATTAAAGCTTGTTTTCTACTCAAAGAGGTGCGATATAATTCACTACATGAAATATAATTTATTTATGTGTTATTTAACATTTGTGTTAAAAAAATATATAAAAGAAAGTCGTGTTAATTACACTATTTATATCACGAGAAAGGCTGTACCGATTTGGTTGGAAATTGGTGGGGAGATCGTGTTCTAGAATCCTCCTAATCGATGGACCGATTTTGGTGATTTATTTTTATGTTTGAGTGGGTTTCCGGATGGTTTAGGTTCACAATTAGAACCGGTAGGTGGCGCTGAGATAGGGTTCTAGAATCCTCTTAATCACCTGGAGCGATTAAGGTGATTTTGTTTTTGTGTGTTTGAGTAGGATGGTTTAAATCCATAATTGGAACCGGTAGGTGGCGGTGAGATCGGGTACTAGATTTTTATTTTTCAGCTGCTCTGTCTGTCTGTCAAGGTCTGCTGGGGCCGCTAGTTTAATATAATATCAAAACACCTTCCATCCATCTCTTCTATTCTCCTAGACTAGGACTGAAACTGGGCAATGGAAGATATGGTGACTTTATTCCAGTCATCTGTATACGCCAGTTTTCAGTTTAGAACTTGTGCACACCAATTGTCATCGGTCCTGCGACTGACGTGTCCAGCCCAATGTTGTAGCTTAATATTTAAGTAGTACATATCGGCTAATATAATGAAATACGATATGGTTAAATAAAACTATTGTATTAATTTTAAATAAAAGAAATAATATATCCCAGTTATAGATTTTATGTTTATGAGAAAAACGCAACATAACTCACTCCATAGAACAATGAGTAACTTTAAGACTAACTGTTAGCGAATACATCCAATAAAATTTTGCTTTAGTTTAGTAGCTCCTATATCTATCTATTGACTGTGGCAAAAATAAAAAATTCAATCAATCAATAGCTCTTTATTATACAACAATCCAAAAAAGAACTGACAAACTAAAACTATGACTCATTATGCACAAAGGGCGGTCTTATCGCTAAAAAGCGATTTCTTCCAGATAACCCTAAGAGGGTTGTCTGGAAGAGATCGCTTTTTAGCCGTCTTAATATTTTAATGTTTTAATTCTCAAAAAGTGACCTGTGTCTGTGACGCTACATATTCATGCAGAGTTTAAAAAGGCCGGTCGGTATTCCTAGTGGGTATTCTTAAATGTTTTTTTTTTGCTATAAAAGAAAATGTTGTATAATTTTATGTTCGCTTCTCTATAGCACAGCTATGAGACTCATGCCTAAGCCTGAGGAAATCTCTCATTAATTTATAACTACTCGTTTACTTTGGTCGCAGCAAAAACTGCGCTCCACTTGAATACTATGCCAAATATTTTCTTAAAATTTAAACCACTTGGTTTATCCGCTAAAGAATTAAGGTGACGTAATTATTGCACTATATATACATGTCACTACAGAATACATTTTGCTGCTAATAGTGCATGCATACAAAACTTCACGCCAGGTCCCTTGCGGGTTAGGCACGAACAACAAAGCGCCATTCAGGCTTATTCTTACACACTTAACTTGCTTCTTTGACATTCATAGCTCTTATCATGCTCGCTCGTGTGTTCTTAAGGCTCCTGACATCACATTCTGCTAGCACACGAATCAATTTGATCATCGAAGGTGTGTCGAGGCCTTCCGCGACCTGCTAATCATTACGTTACGTACTCTAGACCAGGGGTGGTGGCCATCCAGTCGGGCAAATGCCCTACCACCTGGCTGCGGTTTGTTTTGTCTCAGACAAAACTTGTTCTATTTATCCGTGCAGGAACGTAGAAAGAATACAAGTTCCTGCGACCGGGCGGCCCGTTGTAAGAGGCGACTAAACAATTTCGGGCATTTGCCCGACTTGATGGCTACCACCCCTGGCCCAAAGTATGTGGCCATAACAATCTTGAGTTGTGTTCCGGTATTAGTGACCAGGTTCCAGTCTCTCTTAAGAGAGCAGCAGCGCATTTGTAGCACCTTTGGTGTTGCAAATGTCCATAGATTATGGTAACCGCTTTCCATCAAGTGGGCCGTCTGCCTGTCTGCTGAACTCCTGCAATAATTTAACAACTCCATGGACTCGAGTTCCGTACCCTTTTTTACAATTTAATTTGTAGATTTGAGTTTAAACACGCTTATTGGTTATTTTGGTTCTTGTGTGTGAACCTTCGAATAACTTATTATATTAATTTATTTTAATTTTAATACTAAACTTATACTAATGTAGAGTGTATCTATTATGCTGGTGTTGTGAGAAAGCGCATGTGCAGTGTGTGCCTTATGTCATGTCTATAACTATATATATTGTTCTATCTAGTGCCATGTGGACACTGACAGCGGGACTGGTCCACAAATTCAAAGTCGCTCAACGGGCTATGGAGCGAGCTATGTTAGGTGTTTCTCTTATGGATAAAATCAGAAATGAGAACATCCGTAAGAGAACTAAGGTAACCGACATAGCTCGCAAAATTAGCAAGTTGAAGTGGCAGTGGGCCGGTCACGTCTGTCGTAGGACCGACGGCCGATGGAGCAAACGAGTCCTGGAGTGGAGACCACGTCGGTAAACGTAGCGTAGGACGCCCGCCAGCCCGGTGGACTGACGACCTGCGCAAGATCGCCGGCAGGGGCTGGATGCGGAAGACAGATGACCGGGATATGTGGCGCGTACTTGGGGAGGCCTACGTCCAGCAGTGGACTGAATTTGGCTGAAGATGTAGTGCCATGTGTGTTGTTTTTTCCTTTCTGTGCCTGGTTTATTACTTTTTAGGCTGTTTGTGTGTCTTGGTTTGTTTGTGTATGTGTATGTATGTCGCAGACCCTTACGAGAGGCACCTCGGCCGCAGGAGTTAGTATTCTTTTTCCATTCCTGCCCAGAGAACGGCTGATCAACGTCTCTAATATAATCGCATTGTAGTGGATGCACTTACCACGTTTAGTCGTAGCTAATTTTATATTATATTTGCTCGAAATGTACCACGATCCTGGTTACCATAAGCTCAGGCTTTCAACTCAATTATTTGCTTACATTTATAGTATTTCAATTTCTTTCTATTGGAAGCATTTGTAATAAATATAACTTGTATTTTAACCTAATTCTCATTCGTAAACAAAAGCCGGTCAAGTTCAAGGTCAGCCTTTTGGCATTTGACTTTTGACGTTTGACAAGTGCTAGCGTATAAAATACATAGCAAAAACTTTCTTATAATCTACGCTATGTTTTCCATTCATGTTCAAATAATAATTTCTAATCATAAAACAAATTACATATAAATATCTATTTCAATTTCCTTATTTATTTAATACTTTAATTTATCAGCTACATCATATTCTATTTTGTTACTCAATGCCTATATGCCCCTGTTAGCCAGGACGTAAAGATTTGACCAACCAATGAGAGACGAGTATAAAAGTCGCTCTCATTGGTGGGAATTCAAAAATGAAAGTAGACACCGTTTTTGAATTGAGTTAGGCAGAGACCATTTTGTACGACAAAAAAGATACTTATAAAAAGTGAAAATAAAAAGCCAGTTTAAGATCAAAGTTATATTTATTCAAGAACCTTACACCACAATAATAATATCATAGTTCACTCTTCAGCATCAACAGAAGTATTTTCAGAAACTTAACCAATAAAACTCAAAACCGATTCTCACGTAAGCTGACGTTTTAGCGGCACAATTATCCCTCACACAAGTGGTCCCATTTCGTAAGATAAAACCAGGGATAAAACCGTCCAACAGGGACTCGAACCGACGACCTATGACCCCCATCTGTTAGGTTATCCTCCAATAAATTACTGCGACTACAGGCCCCTATGAATAAATAGTTAAGGTATCCCAAAATGAAATATTGTTTAGATTCTACTAACTCTTGGAAAGTATTTAAATAATATGAAAAATTAATAAATGTGGTAAATTCGTGAAAAGTCTATGCACAATGAAGTGTTCTTTACTTGTTTTTGCAGGCAGATGGCTCACCTAATTGGAAAGCAGTTGCAATCACCTATGGACATTTGCAATATCTGAGATGTTACCGAGCCATGAACACAAAATAGTAACATATCAATAACAATCGAAATACACCAAATGTTTCTCGATTGCAATCGAATAACCGGAACAATCGAATAATTCGATTGTTTTTAGTAACAATCGACCATCGCTAGTCTGTTTTCCTTATTGAAACAAGATACAATCCAAAATATTATACAGACATCCATAAGATGATAACTTCAACGTGATCATGATTAATAGCTTTGTAAGCAACCCAACGCGACGCCGTCACCAAGGTCGACCGCAAGGTTTCCTACGTAATGGATACACAACACATAATCGATATGAATACTGCGGTCTGGGTTGATTATTCAAGTTTTAATTACAGTCAGTCATTTGCCTGTACAACGGGGAGTGTTCCGAGGAACTGTTTGATCTGGTGCCAACGCTGCACCAACAACCGCACCGCTCTCCAGCGACGGGCTATTCATCCTCATTTCCTTGAGCTCCTCACTCTCAACTACACAACGGTTCTCTAGAGCATTTATTCCGCGTACAACAATGATCTGGAGAGAACTTCCGGCCGCGGTTTTCCCTTTGTGCTATGACATGGGGTTCTTTTATAAGGGCGTTATAAAATTTCTTAGAGGTCGGCAACGCGTTGGCGACACCCCTGGTGTTGCAAACGTCCATAGGCGACGGTAACCACTTTTCATCAGGGGGGCCATCTGGCTGTTTGCCTGCTTCAGGCTATAAAAAAGTCATATTTACCATTGGTGGCAGTTGCTTCTTTGAAAAAAAAATGAACTCGATATACTGGGCTGTGTGATTATTATTATTAAACTATTTACATAAATTGAATTATACATGGAATAAGTAAATGGTCGCACAGAGTGGACTGAGAATGGTGTAAAAGTGGTAAGTCGCAAGTAGCAGTAAGTAAGTAAGTTCTTCATTCCCGCATTCCGTCCGAGGCCTAGCTGCTAATCGCGCGAACTATAGGCGTCGGCGGCAGGCGGGGCCGCGGCGAGTCGATGTGCTGCGGCGGGTGCTGAAGGTTCGTAAAAATTACATTATGTAATGGTGTGGTCTTATCAGAGATAATGTTACAGTACCTCTTTGATTCGAAGCTCGATAAGTCGAAAATCTTCTAAATTCGAAAACAAATAATTGTGTTGTTCCCTTCTGTTCAATCTCAAAACCTCCGTTGCTCAAAAGCTGAACCTCTGTAAGTCGAAATAATTAGGGAGTCCCTATTATCAAATTTAGTACTTATTTTCCCTTTATTATTCATAAATTAATTTTGAACTCTGTATCACGAACATAGCAATATTTGATTTTACAACCACAACTCGATTATTTCAATAGGTAATCTGAATCTAACATATAATAAAATAAAATCTGAATTAACTTAGTCGAAATCCACTCATCAAATGCTGACTTGGTGACAATGAGACCTCAGGAGTATACTCTTTCGAATATAAAAAAAATTAAAAGTCGGTCCACAATTAACGGAGAAATCACGTAATACAAAAAAACCAGTGGAAGGGAGAACCTCCTTTTTAAATCGGTTGAAAATATTTCGTATATCAAAAAATATTTTACGGATATTGTTCAAACCATTTTAAGCTCTATCGCCTAGATTTTGGTTTTTAATTTTGAAAAATTTGCATTTGCGTAGTTTAAAACGTTAATACCTCGCCACCTATCGAATTTATTAAAAAAGTTATTAAGAAACTTCCATTCATTTATATCCGTGCAGGAACGGAGAAAGAATACAATTTCCTGCGGCCGGGCGGCTTGTCGTAAGAGGCGACAAAACAACCCACAGCCAGGTGGTAGGGCATTGCCCGACAGGATGGTTACCACCCCTGGTCTAGAGTATGTCGCCATAACAACCTTGTGTTGTACTCCGGCATTAGTGACCAGGTTCCAGTCTCCCTTAAGAGAGCAGCAACGCACTTGTAGCACCTTTGGTTTTGCAAATGTCCATAGGCGATGGCAGCCACTTTCCATCAAGTGGGCCGTCTACCTGTTTGCTGAACTGCAAAAAAAAAATTGCAATTATTCTGAATTAAAATTTTTTCGTTTACAAATTTTAACAGGTTTATGCAACGCCAGTTGTGGGGTAAATTCATTTGTTCATATATTTTCATCTCCTACATTTACTTAATCAATATATACAGCGTGTTTCAGACCTTACGACAATAAATCAGACCACGTTTGCTTCATGACGTACTCTGCCCAAATACAAAAACGAATCAGGGTAACTTCTTTGGTTTAGCCACAGGACCTCATTTTTCATTTCAGAATATTACAACAACATGTATCAGTTATTGTGTCTAAATCGGTAGGTTAGTGACCAATGTATCATGTTGCCAGCTCGTCTCTTCATCATTAAACGCGGAAGTTGTTCATTCTTACGTTCTTGCTCGCGAACCAATATTTACAAGATGTTCTGTTTTTATTCCCTTTTTATCGTAATTAATTTGATCGGAAATTGCTTTTTTAAAATTTTGACTTTACGGTTGATTTAATAGTACCAAAAATTTGTATGGATTACGACCGCTAAAATTATGATTTATTGTCATTTGAAATGAAACACGCTGTATATATTGAATGGAATGAATGACGCCTCTTCTAATTCTGCTCACATCACAAATGCGGTGGGCGTAATCGCTCATTGAATAAGCTTAGTAAGGTCAGTCAAAGGAAGATTAATTATTGCCATATTTAGCTCGAATTGTTAAGAAAAGGAATGGAGGGATCATTATTAGCTGTATAGAGACTAAATTTGGACTAATTGGTAAACAGTTGCTTATTTCCAGGTCGTGAACTTATATAATAATAGAAGGCAGACAAACACACATCTTATACTAATATATAAAGCTGAATAGTTTGTTTATTTGTTTTTTGCTTGAACGCGCTAATCTCGAGAACTACTGGCCTGGTTTGAATAATTATTTCAGTGTTAGATAGTCCATTTATCGAGAAAGGCTATAGACTATATTATATTATCACGCTAAAACCAATAGGAGGTCCGTGAAGGAGACGGCGGAGCGGAAGAGGGAGCAATTCACCACGCTCCCACCCCCCGTCAGAATCGGCGGCGGCGTCTGAGAGTCGTCCATGACGACCTCCAGCCGCCGTAGGCTACGGCCGTGCGAGCGACCGGCGGGGAAACCGGACCCGCCCGCACATAAAGGCCGGAGAAGAGGAACGCGCGCCGACCCACGCGCCCTCTCTCACCTCGCGGTGAGGTAGAGAAGCCGGAGAGACCCAAATCTCCGGCTGCTAAATGGAGAGGCCAGCCTGCAAGGGGCCGACCACCGTCCGTCCAGGCTAATGGTGAATGCGCGAGCGAGCCCACAGCCTGGACAAAGGACACTTGTGATCGCTCAGGGGTTTTAGTGGGTATCCCTAACCGCGGCGTGGCAATAGTTCCCCACATCTCAACGTGGGGTGCTAGTGCCACCCCGACCTGGCGAATCCCACACACAGGCCGCGACCTTTCCTTCTCGCGGCCTACGGTCCTCAAACGGATTTCCCCTGATAAAAAAAAGCCAACGCGGAGCGGACTATTGTCACCTCCCGCGGCCCTGGCTATAGACGATTGGAAGGAATACGGGGAGTTCTAGTGGGTATTCCGACATAGTAACCTACTTCCACCAGGGTAGCACTAGGCTGGCGAATTTCCACACGCTCTCACCGTGATCCTCACAGGGAGATAATCCGTGAGTGGAATTCTCCTCGTAAAAAAAGTTACCAACGTTATAGGTACTCGTGTCAAACACTCGCTGCTCGAGCAATAATATTTAGGAATAGAACAACGCCTACTTCTACCTCTCTGTCACACTTACAGGCCTAATGGGAGTTGTAGTGACGCAATACTATAGTGACGATATTAATATTGTTACTTGAATTAAAAATGCCGCTGGAATAACTATCAAATTGATTAGAACTATACAAACACGTAAAACACAGGTACAAATATAACTAGACGATATAACGATATAACGACCAGTACAAACGTAATGCATGATTCAAAAACACGCGCAAAGTCCGTCACTATATAGCTTATCGAATGTACACACGTCTTGTCTTGATCGTGGTTCTCACTCGACTGCCGCACCCCTCCGTTGCGGTATTGCTTTATACTGTCAAAGACATCACGACACAATACTCGACCACTTGGAGATATTCATAGAACTAACTTGAATTTTAAATACGAGACATCTGGCAGTGATACAACAATAGACCCTATGAGATTACAATACACAATGGGCTATTTCTAATTACAAGTTTTAAACACAAAGTAAACAAAATAAGTACAAATGCCGAAAGGTAATAAACTGCAAGTCTTTGTCGGTCGTAACAATATTATGAAAAGGTGTGAAATAAATAATACTTTTCGCACGCACCGAAAGCACCGCAAGTCTCTTCCTAGTGCTTCGATGATTTATGGCGCAGCGGGCAATGAATGTTGTATACAAGTATACATAATAGTACTGAGTTCTGATTTACACGTGTTAAGTGAAAGTAGATGGATAGATAATTCTTTATTGTAAGTACACCAAAGCATAAACAAACAGAAGTAGAAAAAGATAAAGATACTGCATCGGACGGCCTTATTGCTGACAAGCGATCTCTTCCACGCAACCCTTGGCAGAGATTAATAGATATTTAATACCGACGGTGGTGCAGTTGACAAATAATGATGAATGATAAATAAACATACTACATATATGTGTATATATAAACATGCACACACGTGAAAGTAATTTTAGGTATCATAATGCATAAATCTTAAGAATTAAAACAAAATTAGGGTTATTTTTGAAAATTAATTAAAATGCCGCCGCTAGAATAGGCTCTTTATTTGTATGTCGGTATTGATCCTTATCAAAATAAATTACTTCATATTCAAGAGTGTTTCACTACCTTTATACAACTTTTTGAATTATTCAATTCGGACATTCCATTCGAAAGACATCACGAGTTTTAAAAGTAAGCATTAGAACACGCGGCTGTGACGGTTTTTCGTGAGCGAAAAATGGTAAGACCCCGTCTATATACAAGTTTTACTTCTAAAAACCGAAATGAAGTAGACTAAGGTAACTGTTCGTGCAGGAATGGAAAAATAATGCAATTTTGAGCCAGGTGGTATTTATGGCTATTTGCTTGCCTGGATGGCTACTTCCCCTGGTCTAGAGTATGCCGCCATAACAACCTTGAGTTGTGTTCCAGCATTAGTGGCCAGGTTCCAGTCTCCCTTAAGAGAGTGGCACCACATTGGCACCTTTGGTGTTACAAATGTCTATAGGCGAGGGTGACCGCTTTCCATCAGGTAAGCCGCCTGTCTACTGAACTCATACAATAAAAAAAGGTAATATGAGCATGTGACAAAAAGAGTTATAAACTGGAACTGGACCAAAAAAGAGATGGATGGATTGTATGAAGATTGACATGATGATTTGTGGCGTGACAGAGGATGTATGCCAGGATAGAGCAATTTGGAATAAGGCACGTTGTGCTGAAGGTTAAGATTACAAAAATATCACGTCTGAATTATAATAATAAGTCACGTATCTATAAAAACTGTTTTGAAACCTGTTTGGACTTACGGCATAGAACTGTGAGTTCCATCTAATAACCCATCTGGAGATTCTACAGCGTTTCCAAAATACAGTATTCCGTATAGTACTTAATGTACCTCTCGTTTCTTTCACCATATCCCAATTAATTGGGGTCGGCATAATATGTCTTCTCCTTCTGCACTCTTCTATTCTGACATACATCATCTGTCACACCACAAATCATCATATCATCCTTCACGCAGTCCATCCATCTTTTTTGGTCCATATTTACATTTGAATCCAACAATCTTCCAGTTTAAAATTCTTTTTGTCACGTGACTTTCATCCCTCCTCATTATATGCTCATACCAATTGAGTCATCTTCCTCTTAATTTTTCAGTCACAGATGCAACTTTCAAAGATCCCCATAATACTTAATGCACCATGGTTCATAAAAATAATTAAATGCATGGATACTTAGAAATGCAAACAATTAAGGCAGTAATAAGCACTGTAGCTATCCTTTACAAAGATAAACTAATTAATCAAACAAACCAACTGGCTGTCACCCTCACTGATGCGAGCTAGACTGTGAAACGATTGAAACTATACCCCATTTGCGATCTCCAATGTTAAGCTTAGAAAATAAATTTATTAAGATTTATTTATTGAGATGGCTTAAGCAATAACCGATCGTACTACCTTTTAATTTTAGGATATGAAAATGTGTTTCTGTTTTTATGTTGGTGTAGAATAAAGAATATAGTTGTTTTTGTTGTTGTTAAGCGATGCCCTTTAATGTAAGGAAAGGATTAATCTCAACCATCCAATCTTCTCACACTATTCTGCTTAGTAGTTGCCACTGATTGCAGGAAGCAACGAATTGATACGCGACAACTTTTTTAAAAAATTAGTAATTGATGTTTAGGTGTATATATTAATATATTACATACATACATAACTTCACGCCAGGTCCCTTGCGGGGTAGGCACGAACAACAGAGCGCCATTTAGGTTTATTCTTACACACCTCACTTGCTTCTTTGACATTCATAGCTCTTGTCATCCACGCTCTGTCTGTTTTTAAGGCTCCTGACATCACCTTCTGCTAGTACACGTCAATTTGATCATGGAAGGTATGTTATGCCCTTCCGCGACTTCTGCATCCATCCACTTTGGCATTGTATATCTGTTTAGTCATTCATCCATCGTTCATTCTTTCCACATGCCCGAACCACCGGAGCATTCCTTTCCTTACCTTCACCCCGACACTCTATTTCAGACCAACTCTCTTACTTCGGTATTACGAACGCGGTCCGCGAGCGTCACTCCGCAGATTTTGCGCAGTGCTCGCATCTCGACCGCGTTTACTCTACTTTCACGCTCTCTCTTCCATACCCAACTCTCGCTTCCATACGTGAGCATAGGTACCAGCACCGCGTTGTGTATGGCAAGCTGGGCCTTCTGGCTGAGGTTCCTAGCGCCTAGAAGTTTACCTAACGCTCCATTCACACTATTCCCCAAATTCACTCTTCTTTCTATATCAGCGGTGTACCTTCCATCCCTGCTAAAAGCACATCCGAGATATACAAACTCATTCACTTTTTCCAGCATAATATATTGTTACAACTAGGGTTCCAAAAAAAACAAATTCCACTGAAAAACACATTTTATTACCTGTCGGCATTTGAAATAATTGTAATCCTTTTATAATCGTCTTCTTTTGTTTACTTATTTATTGGCACACGTTTCTAGAGTACAGTATATTGTTTTATTGTACTCGTTTACGACCGAATTATTACCCAGGTGTTGCGGATTACGTCGACTACGGTGCGGGCACATTTGTATTTGTGAGGTATAAAACGACGATCTGATAGAGAGGTGGGGCAGTCGAGCGAGAACCACGACCAATGCGTGACGTGTGTACAATCGCGAATCTAATAGTGACGGACTTTGCGCGTTTTATTGAATAACGACCTTCTGTATTATGTTTGGATTTGTTGTATTCACTTATATTTGTATCAGTGTTATACGTGTTTGTTAAGTTATAATAAACTATAATAATTCCAACGGCATTTTAATTAGAGTCTCTTAACTCGTAACAATATATTAGGTGTAAAGTTTAAATAACTTTCCATTTAAATGGATGAATTTAATTCTTTTGAAATTAATATTTCACATTTATTTAAAATTACTCGAAGAGCAACGTTCTCACATTAAGCGAAACAAAAATATATTTCTGTTTACACTGAAAATTACGTGACAACAAAATAATCCCACATCCACAAAGACATGTCCAAAACAAAACACATTGCCAAATTTAATAAATAAAACAAATTGAAAACAATATCTCGAATGTAAAGGCCAGTTTACATTGAGTTTTGAGTAATGAGTGTCATGACCGCTCGCGTTTTTTTCTTTTTTTTTTATATGCCTTCAATGACGAAAATTTATGAATTTTACCTATCAGAATAATCTTCCTGCAACAAAGTAGCAGATAAAAGTCAGTCTTATATAGCCTCCCAATGCAACCTCAGGCAAAATGTATTATTTATTTAATGAAGCTTGCAACACAATACTTTTACTGAATACTTTTTTGGAACGTAGTTCCTTATCGCGCGATACGAATGGGGGCTAGACGGATAATTAATTTTAAGACCAAAAAAGTTGTAACGACACTCGTTTGTGATTTGCCATTTTTGTCATTTTGCTGCAATTGGTCGGTGTGGTCAAAGTGGGCGATGTATATATATATATATATATATATATATATATATATATATATATATATATATATATATATATATGTGTGTCGGAGGGAAGCTATAATTATTGGATGTATTGTTGACTGGATGCATAACGCACAATGTCATTTGTTTGCATTTTGATTACTTCTAAAATTCTTAATTTAATTTGGTTTGATTTGTTAAATGTTTCTATAACTTGAGGATCGTTCTAATCTAATGCTTATCGAACAGTAATTATCGACCACAATATATTATGGGCCTTTTGTCCAACAGAGCTTCCGCTCTGTTAAACCGATGAACGTAGAATGACAGTTGTAGACTCGTAGAGTGTCTGTTTAAGACTGCCTGTACTAGGGTAACAGCCTTGCAGATACTTGGCTAAGAAAGTACCAAACATACCGAATATTAACTATTTGGGCTGGGTTTCCCCTTTATTGTTCAGCCGTTGGTGTGACCATTCACACCGCACAGAAAGCAATGAACGCCGTCTACACGCCACACCGCCTTTTATACTAAAATACTACGAAAACTACCCTACAAAACAATAATATTAGATCATTGCTAAAATAGCAATTACTTCATAGTGTTGCCAGGATCATAAGAACAATTATAATAATTATTGACTACTACCGTCATATGATAACTTTATAATAACAAATACTATTCCGACATATACATATATATATATATATATATATATATATATATATATGTATATACATACATATGTTATGCTTTTACGGAAGAAGTAATTGACCGATCTGGCTGAAATTCAATACATATTTAAATTTTATACCGAGGGTGGACACGGGGTACTTTTTATCCCGGATAATGGGATATATTTTGGGATAATAGAATCCCAAACATATGTTTCCTACTTCAGTTACCACAAGCCAATTACTACTAAAATTGAGCCTACTGATTAAGTTTATATTACATTATATTTTTATAACTTAAAAAAAAAAAAAAATAGAATTCCTTCACTAATTAATTGAAAGGAACTTCGTTCCATTCGGGTGTCCCTTGACACCTCTCAAGTTTTTTTTTTGTATAAACAAAACGTAAACGTTACGTTAACGTAAGCGCGAGGTACTGACGCGTCGATGGCGAGAGCGGTAAGAAAGCGGGGGTCGGGAGGGGAGCGCGCATTCCGCTCAGGTCTCAAGTTAACTCTTGCGGATAGTATAAAGGTATAAAGGATAGTATAAACACTTGGTCACTGAATATTAAATGAATCAATTTGAAAATTGACGAACAAAGACTGGGTTGTTAAGGAATGCACTTAGACCACGATAGCATTTAAACAGTTATAAAAAACGAGCAAAAAAAAATTCAATGTGAACACCCTTTACATTATTAAAACAAAAATAACATTTACCAACAAACAAATCGTGTAGGAATAAAGAGAAATAATATAATGTTCTAGTATTTCATTATAAAGAAATTCGGTAGGGAAAATATCAAAGGGTAAACGTGTTATTCTGCGATAACATGTTTGTTCAATAGTTCGTTTGATGTTGTTTGATATTTGAAACTTATTCCTATTTTGTTATTCTGTATTTGCATTTATTATAATTGTCTAAGGTATTTGTGTGTTAGTATTAAAACATAGTTGCAAGAACTTGGTTTATCTGTGTCGGTCCCCTTAGCTACTAGGTAAAGCAAGGGATTTAACAACTACCCCCGTCTCGAAGTGGAGTGTGTTCTCCCAGGGCACATTTCAAGCACTTTATTGCGCTGGATCGACTGTTGCGTAACTATGTTCTATATCTCAGTCTTTCCATCACAAACAAAAGCGCAGGGTCGTCAGGGAGGAGGGGGTTTTTAGTGGGTATTGAGGTTGCTCGCCCGTGCGGCATCACTCGGAGTCTCCACACTCCTCTGTGTAGTCCATAGCGGACGGAACGCAAATAAAGCATACAATTGCTAGCGTTACCGCCCCCCGTGGATTCGTGCCGTTTCCTAGTGACGGTCCAGAGAGTGCGTAAATCGGTTAGTCACTTTCCCTCGCCTCAAAAAAAAAAAATCTGTGTCGGTCCCTAAAAGTTTCGCAGTCATCTTCTCACACAAAAGAGAAACTATGAAGACATACAACTTCCATATAAGCTTTATGTCTAAATGTCTCTGACAGAATATCGTTGCTTAGTAACTTTCCTGTTTGGCTAAACTAACTTCAATTTTCTGTCTTAATATCTAAATAATTATTTCTCTGTAAATAATTATATCCACAATAAAACATCTGTACATTGTATATTTTGCATAATTCACACTATTCTAACTAATATTATAAATATGAATTTAAGTTTGTTTGTTACGCTTTCACGCAAAAGCTACTGAACTGATCATCATGAAACTTTGTACACATATCCTTGGAGGTATTAGAAGTAATATAGGATACTTTTTATGAAAAAAAATCCACGCTGACGAAGTCGCGGGCAGAAGCTAGTATCTTTATAAATTATAGCCTATGTGTTATTTTGATGTGTAAGCTATATTACTGTAAAGTTTCATCAAAATTCATTCTTTTTTGCGTGAAAAAGTAATACATAATAGATGTATGTTATCTATACAACCGTTCTTACAAATTTTTGCGTTTATAATATTTATAGATATTATAGAGATTGGGTAGGTATAAAATAAATAAAATATTTTTTAAAATTATTACTTATAAACCGGTATCCTTTAAGTCTTTATAACGGCCACCTTTTTTTTCTCTCTTCCCTCAATCTGTGCTCTCTGCATATAGAGTTGTGCTTTGTGTTAATGATTTTGTTAATTACAATAAATCAAGGTAAATCAATTTAGATACTTATTACCTAGATACTTATTTTTGCTCTAATCCCTTCATTAATCATTCATTCCATATTTGGCCTAAAGCGAACGAAATGATTCAACGCCTGATGCTCGAATGCTACATACATGAGGCGAACAGGTGCGACCCGTAAGAAGCTACAAAGACAAGATGACAAGACTAACAGAGGACACAATAAAATATCTAAATTCGGAAAAGAAATCCAGGCCGCACCTTAATCGCTTCTGTATGGAAATCACTAATAACATAACATAACACGAATAACAAAAAGCACCAGGGGCGTCCTCCTCGGAACCAATAGACAGCCCACGTCAGCATTAGTTAAAATAAAAGAAGCAATAGTAGTAAGTTTGTGTGTGTGGGTGTGTAGTATAAATCAAAGATATATTACGTACAAATATATACTTGTATATAGACATATATATTCTTCTTTAAATACTCTTAGTACTACAGATTTATCTGATTGATATTGTTACGAGTTGCAGGACTCGAATTAAAATGCCGTTTGAATTACTATAGAATTTATTAGAAATATATAAACACGTATAACACAGGTACCGTATACACGTATAATACAGGTAGGTATATAATAACACGCGCAGAGTCCGTTACTAAATAGATTACCGAATGTAGTACAGACGACTTGCTTCACTAGTGGTTATCGCTTGACTCCAATATCTGCATTGGGGCATTGCTTTATACTACACAAATACAATATGTCTCTCGGCCGCGTATGACTGAATTTCTTGAATCACACCTGGCTAATGACTACCATAAAATATTACAATACGCAATGGGCTGTTTTTCTAATTACAAATTTTAAACACAAATAAACAAAAGAAATTTAAATTAAGAAAAAGGTAATAAAAATAAAATGTATGTATAGGTACGCAGGTGCGAATTTGTCTTTTGTCGGCATTCACGTCGTTACGATATGTTAAAATTATCCTATAACGGTTTCCAGCCAGTTCCTATCATTCTATCTTACAATCTTTTCATTATTACTTTAAAAACTGTTTTGAAAACAAGAAAGGAATAAAAATCACTTTGTGCTTCACAAATAATTAAAGTACAAATGTACTCTTCTCTAAATACTCTTAGTACTACAATTGAAGACATGAGTGGATGAAGATGATAAGTCGCATAATTCCAATTCTGAGTAAATCGAGATAAAAGTTTTACTTTTGTTTTAAACTGAACTGAACTTAACACCTTTAGCAATTTTTTAAATATGCCTTATATCTATGGTCTAAGGTTTGTAGTAATTTGGTATCCACTTGTAACCTTCATCTACGCAAAAAAAAGCAAAAAACCGAATATGCGACATATCACTTTCATCCACTTACGTATTCAATTATATTTAAGCACCGAGCTATTTTATTTCTTTCTTTTCATGTTTTCAAAACAGTTTTTAAAATAATACTATAGTAAGCCTAAATGGCGCTCTGTTGTTCGTGCCTACCTCGTAAGGAACCTGGCGTGAAGTTATGTATGTATGTATTTACTATAGTAATGACAAAATACTTCATTCTTCTCAATGTGTGGCAGTATAGTAATATCCGATAAAAGGAAAGTGTAAGTACGGACAAGGGCACGTAATGACCCTAAGAACCCGTCCCATACGTTTCTATCTATATGGGAAAGTTGGAAAGTTTGTATGTCGATTTAAAAAAGATTATGGTGACTTCCAACAGGGGGGTTCTTAACTCGACTGTATGTTTTTCTTCTATGTATTTTACACGATTTCGAAAGAAGGAGGAGGTTCTCAATTCGTCGGGATCTTTTTTTATGTAAATACACTAGGGTGGTCGTTAAAAATTAAATTCAAAAAATCAAAATCATTTATTGAGAAAAAAAACATAATTCACAAATTTCTGAGTCATTGGTCCCCAAACTAGCTTCTTGCGACGCCCCCTAAAAAGCTTCCTTTTAATGAAAAAACACTGGGATTTTTTTTATAATTTTTCAAGTCAAGACAACACGTGCCTCAAGACGATTCAAGTTAATTTTTGGGTAATATCATGTTTTTCAGGAAACTTCTTCATACTTAGAAGTAATAATTATTTTAAGATTGGAAAAGTTTTAACAATGAAATACCTTCCGTTATCATTCTCAGTGATGAATTTCAAATTATAGTTTCAGAAAAAGTTTAAAATTCTTCGTGATTCAAGCTTATCTTTCAATTTTTCTGATATTTTAGTTTTAACTTGAATCGTCTTGAGGCACGTGATGTCTTGACTTGAAAAAATTATTAAAAAAATCCCAGTGTTTTTTCATTAAAAGGAAGCTTTTTAGGGGGCGTCGCAAGAAATTTAATTTTTAACGACCACCCTAATATACACCTATTACTCCGTGATTTATGATCCGATTTACGTGATTCTTTTTTTGTTCGACGTGAAATAGCTTCCAATCGGTCGCCTAAAAATTTTACACAGTTTGGCACAGTAGTTTTCATTTTACGATCATTTTTTTGTTCCCGTTTCTTGGGGACCTATATTTTTTTAAGCGCGGCACCATTCGTAGGTCCATCCATACATAGTAGAGACTAAAAAGTAACAAATAAAATATAAAAACTTCGTTTAAAAAAACCGACTTCAAAAACTAAAATGTATAAAATAACTTATTTCTAAAGCTATTATTATTAATATATATTATCTAAAACATCTTGAAGTCGGTGCAAAGTAAAGTTAAGTTAAGATGTTTTAGATAATATATACAAATAATAATAGCTTTAGAAATAAGTTATTTTATACATTTTAGTTTTTGAAGTCTGTTTTTTTGAACGAAGTTTTATTTTTTTCTGACTTTCATTTTGTTTTCCGAAGTCCCCTGATTATCTCAAGGAAAGCTTTCAGTTCCTTAATTACAGTGATTCAAGATTCTTAAGACGTGCTTCAGTGAGGGGTGCTCTCTGTCCGTAACAATAAAGTTTCATCAAAATCTATTCAGCAGTTTTTGCGTGATAGAGTATCAGACATACGTCCATACATTCTTACAAACATTTGCGTTTATAGAGATTAAAGTGATAGAATGATATAGAGTTAAATAACAGTTTTTCATGAGTAGGGCAGGAAAAGAAGAAAAGCGCAAAAAAACCGTAGTATGTATGTAACAGTACGTTAATAGATTTATAGGAAAACCGTTTTGCCCAATTGCTTAGGGACGCCTTTTTTTATTAGGGCGTCGGAATTGTTTGAGAATGTTATTACTACACTTTGTCGTATATTTTAGCATAATATTGTCTTATGTTTCACTGACAAATCCTGTCTTTATCGATTTATTGGACTATTTTACTCGGATCAAATACCTATTTCTTTGTGTTTATCTCTTTTTGAGATTCCGTTGCCATATTGCAAAAAAGGGAAGCTTATGTTCAAGAAGTCATCGTAGTCGGTCTATTTTTGGATTTTACAGTTATTTTTCGCTAAAATTACGGGTTTTATAGATTCGACTCGATTCGAGATCTGTTTTTTTAGAAATTCGACAACAGATGCATCTCCTTATTAATAATAGTTCTAGAAGGTTACTCTGTTTACTCGATTGACACTGTTTTGATAAATTTATCAACACATTCTAACAATTTTTTGTGGTATTTTTATATAATTAAAGCCACGTACAAATTCGGTAGATAATATGTAATTTGAATACCGAGGGTGGACAAGGGATACTTTTATCCCGGATAATGGCATAGATTTATGTAAAGACTATCCCGGGAACAAGGATAGGTTTTGTGATTTTTGTATTTCGTCCACTTCGTCCAATTCTTCCAATTTGTCTATTTTGTCATTTTTGTCAAGGTTTGTAGTTTACAGATAGATGGATTTTGTTTAGTTTGTGTTTAAACTTTGCAATTAGAAAAACAGCCTATTCTGTATTGTAATCCTTTATCATAGTCATTATCCAGGTGTGATTCTTGAAAAATTCAGTCCACGCGGTCGAGTTTTGTATTGTATACTTTAGTATAAAATAATGCCCGAAAGGAGGGATGAGGCAGTCAAGCGACGATTACGATACGAGCAAGACGTGTGTACATTCGATAAGCTATACCTATAGTGACGGACTTTGCGCGGGTTGTTGAATCGTGCCGTTTGTACTGATTGTGTCCAGTTATATTTGTACCTGTGTCATACGTTTTTGTTTAGTTCTAATAATTTCTAAAGTAATTCCAACGGCATTTTAATTCGAGTCCTGTAACTCGTAACAGTATTGTATATCCATCAAAGAAATCTACCCAATAAATCATTAAAATGTAACAAAACATGAAACACCCGTTTCTGTGTCAACTAAGGGTTAACGCACAAAGAATATATTAAACTAGGACGACAGTTCAAATGTATTTGTTGTGTAAATACTATCACGACACGAATAAAGCGTCCATTTGCTTTAGTAATTTGTTATTGTTGGAAATGAGAATATCACTTCCAACAACACATTACTTATGACACCTGCAAACACTTCATTCTATTATGATAATTCTTTAACAGTGCATGCTGTCAAACTTTGGAATACGCTGCCTCTTACAGTAAGACAGGCCACATCCTTACCAACATTTAGAAATTTACTCAGAAATCACTATTTGTCCCTAAATAGCTATGTCTGATTAACACAATATAATCATGCTAATACATTCAGAGAGTTGGTCTGAAAGAGAGTGTCGGGGTGAAGGTAAGGAAAGGAATGCTCCGGTGGTTCGGGCATGTGGAAAAAATGTATGATGAAAGAATGACTAAACAGATATACAATGCAAAAGTGGATGGATGCAGAAGTCGCGGAAGGCCACGACACACCTTCCATGATCAAATTGATCATGTGTTACCAGAAGGTGATGTTAGGAGCCTTAAGAACAGACGAGCGTGCATGACAAGAGCTATGAATGTCAAAGAAGCAAGTGAGGTGTGTAAGAATGGGCCTGTGTGGCGCTCTGTTGTTCGTGCCTACCCCGCAAGGGACATGGCGTGAAGTTATGTATGTATGTATGTAATACATTTATTATAATAATTTATTTATTTTGTAATATATTATTGTATATGTGTATATTAATGACTATGTATATATGTGTGTGTATATTTATTTGTAAATTCGTTTGAGTATTTATGTGTCGTACCTTTTCCCTGCACCACCTATATCGCCTGATTCAAATTTGTCTTTGATTTAGGTTGCCTGGAAGAGATCGTTTTGAGCGATAAGGCCACCTGTGTGATTGTACGTTTTGGTGTGCAATAAAGAGTTATCTCTCCGTCACTAACACATTATTTATGTGTCAAAGTTATCTAATAATAATTAGTTAAATAATAATTGATTTCAACAAAATCTGTTAAGCAGTTTTTCAAATAATCTGGATAAATAAATAGTTTTTTAGTATTTTGTAGCCCAGTGACTAAGAGAATATATGTTAATACTAGTAGTTAATCTCTACAGAATATTTCAACCGTACTGTAGATACTTACTATATTTTTATATAGTAAGTAATACATATTTTTGTAGGATGTTATTTTATGATATTAAGTAACCTTGACGCCATTTTGATACCAGCTTCCCGTGAGATAAATAAATTGTGAAATAAGTACAAAAAATAACCACAGTATAATAATTAAAAATATCTACATTATTAAAGTAGGCTTCAATAAGTTCTAACGTATTTTGTGGATATTTTTTTATGTTTTATAAACTGTACAAGTCAAAACCATCACTAAAAATAGCTTCTAAGGTAAAAAATATAAACCTTATTAATTATATACTTCACGCCAAGTCTCTTGCGGGGTAGGAGGTACAAACGCCAGGTACCTTATTAATTAAAATTTAAAAATCATCGTAATCGTAAAAGATCAATTAGGCTTTAAAACCCCAAGTTAAAAAGAGGACTTTTTATCCATGAAATCACAATAATCCCTTAAAATAAGATTTATTTTATTGCTTAAACTACCGGCAAAATAAAAAATATAGAAAATACATAACCCATATATACTCAACGAATCGTATGCTTACAGTTTAAAAAAATAAGCTCTACCATTACATTTATTTTTGAGATTTTTCCAGTTCTTCGTTCAAAAATTAGAGTAGACACAATTTTTACGACTTATCAAAATCTAACTTTATTTTCTTTTCTTTCCAGAAATGAAGAGCTCCAGCTTAAAGAAAATTCAGATCAACTATTGAAAAAATATTTATTATTAAATAGGTGAGTATCAGTCGTGACTTATATAGTATAATATGATTTTAAAAACTGGAAAAGGAGAACCATTCTTAAGTTGGTTTAAACTTATGTGCAAAGCGGACAAAGTTTCACACAGTTTCTCAGTAGGACGAAGTAGTACTACTGAGCAGTTTTAAAACTTAGTAATGAATGAATACACTATCTATCACAAAAAATCAAAATGTTCAAAAACACGTTCTTAAAAACTAGGCACAGTCGCGGTATGAAAAGTCGACTTTTGCCTGTACAAGTACAAGAAACAGTACCGCCAAAATTTTAATAAATGTAGTTTTTATAAAATACTAGCTGTCCCGGCAGACGTCGTCCTGCCCGGTAAAAAATAGGGGTTGATCGTAGAGGGTTGAAAATTTAGGGTTGTATGTATCTTTTAATGCTGTATCATAAAAAAATAGAAATTAAAAATTTTTGTCTAAAAAATAAAAATAAAAATTAGGGGTGGACTACCCCTAACATTTAGGGGGATGAAAAATAGATGTTGGCTGATTCTCATAGATACCGGATAAGCACAAAAAATTTCATGAGAATCGGTCAAGCCGTTTCGGAGGAGTATGGCAACGAAAACTGTGACACGAGAATTTTATGTATTAGATAGAAACGTGAAAAAAGAAAATTGCAATGATGACAACGACACACAGTGAGATTAACAATAGTTAGATTAAGTTAATAATTATCAACAAAGAGAATTTAATCACTACGCTAATGATAAATATTAAAAACAATAAAAAGATTTAACATCTTTGTAATATATTCGGAATAAAATACGCATGGATAATTTCACCATTTAATAACCGAATGACATGACGTGACAATTTCAAAGGACTCATTATAAAAATACAACGAACCTTAAAGAACAAACATCACAATCTCTAAACGATCTTTTTAGACAAGATAAACAGTCAAACAGCTTTAAGTAATTTTATACTTATTGGCATACATATCATATTTTTTTGCGGAATAGTTTCAAAAGGTGACATGTGCTCGCGGAACCTCAAATTAATTTGAAAACTGGCGAACCTTTTTATACCACGACTGTACAATAAACGGTGAACAAAGCACGGTTGTTGCTCTAAGCGAGGTCTACCGTCTGTACAATGGGGAGTGTTCTGAGGAGCTATTTGGTTTGGTATCTACGTCGCCATTTTACCACCTTCTTGCTCACCGGCGACCGGGAGTTCATCGATACTTCCTTGACACCTGGAAGTAAGTTATCGAACACTGTACGTCGAACGCTCCAAATTTTTTAAGATTTCAAAAACCGCCACAAACTGATTTATTTTCTCGTTACGTTATAATTTTATAGACTGTTTTGTTGATATATGAAATTGAAACGTTTATTGCGATTTTGGATGTATATTTAATGTTTTTACAGGTTTATATGTAGTTTTAGATTTAATAGCAATTAATATTTGTGATGATGTTTAGACGTATGTAAGGCGAGTGACATGAGGGATTTTTAATAATATAGGTAATGTGTTGATGTAGTGAGGTTTTATGGAATGAAGAAGTTGCGTTAATCGCAAACATAGACCAAACAATAATACGTTTCAGTTCAAAATTTCAATTTTAAAAGGTCGCTCATAATTTTTTTTAAATTTCTATGGAATTACGCGCTCGAAAAAATCTAAAGTAAGGGACTAGTGAATTAAAAAAAAAATATGGGTGACCTTTAATAATTCAAATTTTGAATAAAAATAAGAGTATGAACTAAATGTAATTGACCAACAAAACAAAATATTAAGTACCGGGATTATCTATTAGGTAATGTTGGAATACATGAAATACACTAACAATTGGTGAATTGCGATATCTTTAAGAAATCACAACAACCTACGCTACACAACACTTCATTAGACTCCTGTACAGAAAACAAAAGAATGCTTCCAAATTTTTCAATGTCGGTTAATAAATAACCCCTGAGAGGTCATTCCGATTTCTCAAGTAAGAAAAATAGTTACACAGTATTAATACATTTATAGCTAGCCCTTGTGTTTGAAGTTCTCAGAAATCGCAACAGCGTTTGTACATTATCGAGGCCATTAAGTATATGATTATAACTTTTGAATATTGTTACGAGTTACACAGGACTCGAATTAAAATGCCGCTGGAATGACTATAGAATTTATTAGAACTATCCAAACACGTATGAAACGGGTACAAATATAACTAGACACTACTAGTACAAACTTCATGATTCAATAACACGCGCAAAGTCCGTCACTATATCGCTCATCGAATCTACGTCTTGCTCGTATGTAATCCTCGCTTGACTACCTCAAACGTCCGTTAGGCATTGTTGCAACACCAAAGGTGCTACAAATGCGCTGCTGCACTCTTTAAGGGAGACTGGAGCCTGGTCACTAATGCCGAAACATAACTCAAGATTGCTATGGCGATATACTCTAGGCCAGGGTGATAGTCATCCAGTCGGGCAAATGCTCTACCACCTGGCTGTGGGTTGTTTTGTCGCCTCTTATGACAGGCCGCCCGGCTGCAGGAAATTTTATTCTTTCTCCATTCCTGCACGGATAAACGGATGAATAGGCAAAAGGACTCCCAGACATAGAAAGCTCGTGGCTTATAACACAAAATTGTAGTTTCTAAACAGCATGTTGCAACTACTGTCTGATTTATTATACTGTGGCAATCCATTGACTCCGGACCAATTTGAACAAATAAGTGACTTGACTTACTCTCATTTATTTTCACCTTAATGACTTTTAAGTTTCTGGCATAGTTTTTGGCCTAAATGTGTAGTTTTTATAATATTTTAGCCTTATTCTAATTAGACTCATATGAGAAAGCCTTAAATCCGCACTCAGAATGAGGAATACGTTATCTTTAATAAAAATCAAGATTCGTTAGTGAAATGGTAGTTTTTTTCATTGGGTAACTATTAAATAAGCTGATTATGGGCAATATAATGGAAAGTGGTGGTAATTGCCTATAGACGTGTACAACACGGGGGCAAAGCCAACGCATTGCTGACCCTTGCGAATTAGAGGGGCTGGGACAATAAGGATAGGATAAAAGTTATAGGATAGAAGGAAAGGGATTAAAGGGTTGTGATAAAAGAGATCGGATAAAAGGTATGGAATACAAGGGATGGGCAGAAGGAAAGGGACAAAAGTGATGGGATAAAAATAACGGAATAAAAGGGATGGGCAGAAGGAAAGGGACAAAAGTGATGAGATAAAAGGAACGGAATAAAAGGGATGGGTAGAAGGGAAGGGACAAAAGTGATGAGATAAAAATAACGGAATAAAAGGGATGGGCAGAAGGAAAGGGACAAAAGTGATGGGATAAAAGGAACGGAATAAAAGGGAAAAAGTGATGGGCTAAAAGGGATAGTATAAAAGGGGTGGGATAAATGGGAAGTGTAAAAGAGATCGGATAGAAGGGGTCATATAAAAGGGATTGGACAGAAGGGAAGGTATAGGGATGAGATAAAAAGGATGGGCCAAAACGGATGGGATAAATGGGACGTGATACAAGATTAAAAGAAATGGGATAAAAGGGATGGTGTTACGAACTCTTTCGATTTTAGTTTTAAATATATTGTGTTAGGTAAAGTGACGTTTCTGTTTTCTTAGTTACAAACACAGAGTACTTTATATATACTGATATACAAAATAGACATGTATTTTTCACCATCTTTGACCAGCGTATTATTTCTCAATAGCCTTACTAAATTCATACAGTCCCTAACAGATGGGATATAGAAAACGGGACAAAAGGGTCAAACAGAAGGAATAAGATAGACCGGATAGAATAGGAGAATGAAATAGAGAAGCTGAAATAGGGGAAGTGAACCATCGGAACTTTCACTCTTCGCACAAAACGCGATTAGCTCAAGGCCTACCGTTTCACTTGAATATTCTGTGAAAGCGTTATATCACATCGATCCAACGGGCCCTATGAACTGGAACCAAGATAGTGTTTCTGGCAAGCTTCTACCTCGTACAAAGAAAGGTATTTTCAGGGTCAATAGCTAATTTGGCGAAACCATTTTTGATTCTCGGTCAAGATTCAAACCCACATTTTTTAAATTGCTGAAGCACAGCAAACAGGCTGACCGTCTAACTGTGATGGAAAGTGGTTACCGTCGCCTATGGACATTAGCAATACGAGAGGCGCTGCCAGCCTTTAAGGACAAACTGGAACCTGGCCACTGATACTGTAACACAACTCAAGGTTGTTATGACAGCATACTCATCATCTAACTTTAGTCCACCTTTGCGCAAGACAGTCTTAGGCAGCACTTTACCCATTCCAAGAATAATTAAACAAAACAACCAATATAGCTACACTTTAGATATATTTGCCAACTCACTACCGAAGTCAGGAGCCTTAAAAACAGACGAGCGTGCATGACAAGAGCTATGAATGTCAAAGAAACAAGTGAGGTGTAAGAATAAGCCTGAATGGCGCTCTGTTGTTCGTGCCTACCCTGCAAGGTACCTGGCGTGAAGTTATGTATGTACTACCGAAATTTCGCCGAATATTGCATGATATGCTTCCATTCAATACTTTTTAATGATCATTACTAATTTACTTTTTACTTATTTTCTGAAGTAAAACTTCTATATAGACGGAGTCTTTCGATTTTTCGCTCACAAAAAAGCGTCACAGTCACGTGGTCTAATTCTTACATTTTTAAACTCGTGATATCTTTCGAATGGGATGTCCTAATTGAATAATTCAAAAAGTTATATAAAGGTATTGAAGCAGTCTTGAATATGTAATAATTTATTTTCATAAGGATGAATACCGAGATAAAAATAAAGAGCCTTTTCTAGCGGCGGCTTTTTAATATTTTTTTTAAATAAAAGAACATTTATTGTGGCATAACTATAATAGTTAGATATATGCTGTCGCGACACTTTTTGTAAATAATGATGTGTTCTGCAAAGTCGTAGTACATTATTTTATTCTATCATCAATAGTTTTCGCAGCGCAATCTTAGGTATTTTTACTTACACCTTGGGTTACATTATTGGAGTTTCAGTAATATAATATAGTCTATGTGTCTATACATGTCTCCCGGGGATAGTTTGTTTTATGATCCTCATTAACTCGTTAACTATAAATGTGTGTTTCTATAAATTTGTGTCTAAATTTGTTTATCCTTATATTTTGTATTTTTTTTCACTCTCAACAAAAGCTGTGTTTGTTTGTTTGCACACTTATCTTAATATTGAACTTTTCTATTGTCTCCTACAATGTTATAGTGTATTAACTGTCAACGAACTAAAGAAATAAATACTCGAGAGTTCTAGACCATCCAGACGGGCTAAATGTCCTACCAACTGGATGTGGGTTGTTTTATTGCCTCTTACGACAGGCCGCCTGACCGCAGGAATGATTCTTTTTCCGTTCCTGCACGAAGATAAATAATATTCCAAGGAGACGTGCGAGCATTAAGAACTAAACAAAGACGTGATTTTGATAGAATGACATACAATGTTTCGTAACTGAATTGAGCTACTTCTAACATAGTGCTATTTCATTGATATCCAAATCCAAGTTCGACATTGATGGATGATTGCATCTAGAAATAGTTTTATGTATTTCACCAGTGGCGCGGGGTGGAAATGAGGTTAGGGTAAGCTGGTTAAAAAACAAACCATATTATGCAAGCCCCGACTACAGCGCTGTTGCAGAAATTCAGGCCCTTCTAACATTACGAATGACAGCAAAGGATTTCATGACAGTTATTTGGATGTATAATAAAAGTGGCTTTGGAAAAAACCTTTTTAGACGTTCGCAAAAGTGATAATCATGGTAGGACCTGAATGCCGACTAAAGACAAATTCATATCTGCATACCTGTAGACGTTTCGACTTCTTTGACTTACTTTCTGTTTAAATTTTGTAATTTCAAAAAATCGTCATTAGTGTCAAACTAATCCTTGTTGTTATTGCATTGCGTCGAAGCTTGTCGGGTGTGCGGGTTAACTCAGTAAACGCGGCCCTTTGATGTATTGTATAGTTTGGTATAAAACAACGTCCGAACGGAGGGGTGGGGCAGTCAAGCGACGACTACGTAACGAGTAAAACGTACACTCAATGAGCGATATAGTGCAGTTTGTACTGGCCGTGTCCAGTCATATTTGTGCCTGTTTTATACGTGTTTGTACAGTTCCAATAAAATCTGTAGTAATTCCAACGATATTTTAATTCGAGTTCTGTGTAGCTCGAAACAGTATGAAAGATAAAATTTTCATTTTTATATTACTACTAGCTGTCCCGGCAGACGACGTCCTGCCCGGTAAAAAAAAAATTAGGGGGATGAAAAATAGATGTCCTATTCTCAGACCTACCCAATATGCACACAAAGTTTCGTGAGAATCGGTCAAGCCGTTTCGGAGGAGTATGGCAACGAAAACTGTGACACGAGAATTTTATATATTAGATTTCTTTTCTCTGTGATTTTAGTTCTTTGATTAGATATCTACTATATTTATATCTGTAGTGACTTGTTAATAGCTGACTATCACTAATGTGTTATATCATAATGTAAGTAGCCATCCTAAAAATGTAAAATAAAATAAAATAAAAACAAAATTAGTATATGTATATATTTTATAGTCATTCTCATACCTACTCAAAATAATAACGAACAGAAAAGAGGACGAAATAAAAGCGGTCGAGGCCTCCAAAAACTTTGTGCCACAAATTAAATAATTATGTGTAATTGAAACAAAAGTACAATAGTCAGTTAATTGTCCATAATCATAAAAAAGTACGCCCCAACTATAACATTGTACCGAATGTCCACATAATTCATTTCTACCCTCATATGTGGTAATAAGTTGGAAGTATAAAAGGTACATGCGTGAAAAAGAGTATCGTATGTCACGCTACAGTCTAACGCATGCTTGTCACGGCAGGGCCTTGAAACACTTTTTTGGAGAGTGAAATGACGTCTCGTCCATTAAAATACAAGATGAGGTGACATTGTCGATTTTTTCGTTTTATCATTATATTAATATATGAATCAAAAACTTTGTACCCCTTTTTACGAAATTTGCGCGGACGGAAGAGTATGTAATTTTGCACACTATCTAATATATAAAATTCTCGTGTCACAGTTTTCGTTGCCATACTCCTCCGAAACGGCTTGACCGATTTTGATGAAATTTTTTGTGCTTATCCGGTATCTATGAGAATCGGCCAACATCTATTTTTCATCCCCCTAAATGTTAGGGGTAGTCCACCCCTAAATTTTTTATTTTATTTTTTTGGACAAAATTTTTAATTTCTATTTTTTTATGATACAACATACAAAAATACATACAACCCTAAATTATAAACCCTCTGCGACAAACCCCTATTTTTACCGGGCAGGACGACGTCTGTCGGGACAGCTAGTAGTATATATATAGAGAAGAAGAGACGAATGCTATTTCTTTTTAAATAATGCATAATAATAAATTAAATCAATGAAAACAACGTAGTTTTTTCTTTCTCCACCTTTGTCCCGTGCGAACGAGATATTTCGAGTCAATATTTTGTTTATTTATTTTACCAAAAATGTTAATTAAATCTATTACAGAGCTTTTGTTCTTGCTAGAGGATACAATTACGAGTGCGGGACTCGAATTAAAATGCCGTTGGAATTACTATAGAATTTCTTAAAACTATACAAACTCGTATAACACAGGTACATATATAACTGGACACAACAGTACAAACTGCACGATTCAATAACACGCGCAAAGTCTGTCACTATATAGCTTATTGAATGTACACTTCTTGCTCGTATCGTAATCCTTGCTTGACTGCCTCACCCCTCCATTCGGGCGTTGTTTTACACTAAGCTATACAATACAACAATAAACCGCGTGGACTAACTTTTCTAAGAAAATGTAATCTGCACACCTGCAGCCATGAACGAGTACAGTAACAATATGATGTTTTTCTTAATTACAAATTTTAAACACAAAGTAAACAAGAGAAGTTCAAATGCGGGAAAGGTAATAAACTACAGGTGCGTGTTCACTTTGTCGGCACTCGGTCGTAACTATAGATTGTTTTATTATTTTTCTTTTAACAACGGGTAAGGTTCCCAGTAGGCTGTTTACGCTACCTAGATAGATCACCATTTAAAACTGTAGAAGGTATGTAACACTACACTTTTGGGAAAAGGTCATAATAGGTCGGTTGTTAGGTAAATCGATATGGTTGACCTTATCAAGCTCTCAATTTTCAGATTACACCATCCGATCAGCAGGTTACTAAGTAAGTTAAGTGTTTTATTATGATTGTGTCGGTGTGATAAGTTGGCGTTGAATAGTTCAAGTTATTTCTGTATTTTTGTTGATTCACTGTAATCATGTTTACTTAGTTATATATTAATTTCTTTATATTCGCAGTCGTCAGGTAAAGCAAGATTATTTACAGGTATAATAAAAATGTAATTAATCGTCTAAAATAATGTTATATTAATTTCTAAGATTGTCATGTTCATACAAAATAAATAAATAAATCATATTATGCATTGTAGAATGGAGGGCGATATAAAGACATAAAAACAATGCATGTACATTTCGATCGTTACGAGTTGCAAGACTCGAATTAAAATGCCGTTGAAATTGTTATAGTATTTATTAGAACTATATAAACACGTATAATACAGTTACAAACATAACTGTACACAACCAGTCCAAACGTAATGCACGATTCAATCGCTTGTGGCTATCGCTAGACTGCTTCATCCCTCCATTGGGGCATTGCTTTATATTGTACAAATACAATATGTCTGCTCGACCACGTGGACTGAGTTTCCAATAATCATACCTGGCTAACCATAAAAGATTACAATACAAAATAAGCTGTTTATCTATCACAAATTATGAGCACAAAGGAAACAAAAGAGGTTCAATTGCAGCAAAGGTAATAAACGTCTACTAGTATGCAGGTGTGAATTTGGTTTTTGGCGCTCAGGTCGTAACACTATGGTTAAAAAAACCGACTTCAAAATCTAAAATGTATAAAATAACTTATTTCTAAGGCTATTATTATTAATATATATTATCTAAAACATCTTAAAGTCAACCGTGTCGAACAAAAAAAGAATCACGTAAATCGAATCATAAATCTCAGAGTAATCGGTGTACATATGGAACGAAAAGGATTTTTTTTCATAAAGAATGTTCATAAAATGAAAACTACTGGGCCAAACTAGGTATGTAAAATTTTTAGGGGACCAATTGGAAGCTATTCCGCGTCGAACAAAAAAAGAATCACGTAAATCGGATCATAAATCACGGAGTAATAATACATAAAAAAAAGTAAGATCCCGCCGAATTGAGAACCTCCTCCTTTTTTCGAAGGGAGTTAAAATTAAAATGTGGTACGCTGCATTCCCATGAAGTCGACATTTCATGATGATAGCTGTGTTGGAGGAAATTCCATGGCTGATTTTCATTGCCAACTTTTTGTCTTCTGCCTCTAACAATACAATTTCTGTTTATAAATATGTAATATATATCATGTATATCATATAATATATAATGAATTTTTATTCTAACGGTATTCCCTAAATATTTGTTTCTAATTTCTCTGAGTACTAATTATTAATAGAAAATTATTAAGAGCTCGATATTTTCAATGCATCGGTTAAGCACATCAAGAAATTTTACACTCCTTGCTAATTATTTAATTAAGTTCATTATTTATATACTTCTTCTTTTTTTCTAAAAATATGTAGGTACTCAATGCCTTATGTATAATGCATGATGTGTTCGCACCAAGAAGGCCAGTCAGCAAATATATTTTATCTGTATCCTAGTTTTGTTTAAAAGTAAGCTGAGTTGGCCAGTTTGCGAACCAAACTAAAAAAAAATATTGTTTATATTAACAGAATGTTATATGTATATATATATATATATATACAGATTCTGAAATGTAATAAAAATACAAAATTTTGGGGGGCTCCAAATCCGAGTTAGAGCTATGGTCTCTTGAGCAAAAATTCTCAGAATCACCTATAGATTACGTTTTTGCTATACGCTTTATCAAAAAAAAAAATAACCCGCCCTAATATATACATATATATATATAACAGTGCAATATCCATTCCATTCATTCATTCCATTCGTCTTAGGGTGCATTTAAAAACCAGCGTCAGGCACCTGCTGCCTGGCACATGCTGAACTGCACCAATTTTTAGTACATACATATCCATCACCGTATAATTCATTCCATACGTTTGTCTCGTTGTGTGATGACCAAATAAACGTTTTTTCTTTCTTTTCTTCTTCTTTATATACCAGGATGGTTTACGTCCACAATTGGATACGCCAGATGGCACTGAAATCAGGTTTAGATATTTATTTTGTCAGGGTAGGACGACAACTGCAGTCTCCGCTATTTAATTCATATTTGGACATCTGGTATTGCTAATGTCCATAGGCGACGGTAACCACTTTCAGTCACAGCTGGGCTCTCAGCTTGTCAGTTGTGATTCAGCAATTAAAAACCATTAGTGGTCAGTTTCCAGTCCCTATCTTTAAGGCCGACATCACTTTGGAAGCTAGTACCTTTGGTTTTGCAAATGTTCATAGGCATCAGTAACCACTTTCCACCATATAGACCAGCTTTTCTGCTGTACTCGACCAATATAAAACACATTGGTTATTTTGAGAAACAAAATTAAAACAGAACTCCAAGATACAATATCGCAAAAGGTCTCTCAAAGTCCTACCTAAAACCGATTATTATATCTTCAGACAATATTTCAAATTATTTGACAAACAATGCAACTAAAATAACTCTCGAACTACGTATTTTAATATTTATCGGAATTTCATTTTTCATTTTCATATTGCAGTTTCGAGGGGAAAGTTTCGCGACGTGTGATTTATGATGTTTTGTCTGCTTTTCTCGTGTGAAAAGGAACTTTATCATAACATTTTCAACTGTGCATTGTCATGCATGACAGAGTTGATACACTGATTTGCAAAATAACGTGTTGAAAAACATATTTGTTGTGGACATAGAGCACCCCCTTGACTTACCCGCCGGAGCATACCTTCACTCCACGCCCCGCATATCGCCGACGCCTATAGCTCACACAGTTAGCAGCTAGGCGTGGGACGGTGCATTCGATATAAGAAATGCACACTTGCGCATTGCACAAGAACTAGATAAGTTCAATGGCACTTAATTGCACTATTCTCTCTCTTTCTCGTAAATTAATTAATTATAAATATCAAAATATTAAGTCATACAGTTCACAACAAGTTTTATTTAGAAGAGGCAACTGCCACCAATAAAATTAATTACAATTACCAACCCAGGAGGACTAAATAAAACAATTTACTTAGGATTAGTTTAATGTTAGACAACAATTATAATACTAGATATAAAATTATTACCTAGAGGTCGATTCGATGTCAGAATCAAGTCCTGTTGGAACCCAGGCTCATGGGTCTTTCTCCAGGGGCTTTCACTAGAAAATCAGCAGTAGGCGGCGCGGCTGGATCCCCTTGTGGTGTAGGGGTTCTCACTAACCTGCACATGCAGCCGAGATGAGAGCGTGGGTATTCCGCGCGTGGGGGACTGTAGTCCACCAGCAGTGGATGGGCCTGTGTGCGAGGCGAAGCCCCGGCCTGCTAGGACACGCAGAGTTGGGACTGTTTCCTGCTTCCCCGTAGCCCAAGCATATGATGCAGGATGGGACACCCAGGGGTTTAGTGGGTATCCCTAACTGGCGAGTGGCAATAGCATGGCACCAGCGAATCCCACACATAGGTCGCTAATCATCGTCGCAAGATTCTGTTATCGCAACCCCTGTTACAAACGGCGAACACGGGTTCACAGGCGGCGCTTTGCTTATCTCCTCCCTATAACATAGTGGGACGAGGGAGTCGGGGGACCTTCCCGACGAGCCACACCCAGTACTGTGGTGTGCTTTAGTCTCAGGGACCACCCCTCCTTGTCGGCTTGCATCGAGGTTATCACGTGGTGCCTCATTATGATGCGGAGGGACGCTGGAAGGTTTAGTGGGTTGTCTAGCGGTCGGTGCTTGCAAGCTATAACGGTCCCCCGGGGCCTGAGGATATGCGCAAATACATTACCCTAGCGTTGTCAAAAAAAAGGTCTCAATCGGATTACCTCTGGCTAAAAAAAAGGAGTCAGCAGTAAGCTAGATTCGGTTGTATTCCATCACATCACGGCCTCTGTGGTTGAGTGGGCTAAGCCTTTGCCAGCCTACCTCACTGCAAGGCAGAGGCTCCGGTTCGATTCCTGGTATAGTAAATTTCGGAAACATATTTTCTCCCTTATTTACCATGGTGTGGGTGTCTAGGATCGGGCCCCAGAGTGGTCCGTTGTATATTACCCATAACACAAGCGTAACTTGCTTAATTTGGGGATATACAATGTGTATGTCCGTCTGCCGATTATGAATAAATATGAAACTAGAAATATGATAAAATATGACAATAACTGCCTTCCTCCTCCTTAATTTGAGCTATAATAATCTTCCACGAGTCTATTCAAAATAGGCAGTGATTTGGCTAGCTTTATATTGACAGACAGCGCGTTCCAAAGACGAACTGCTTGGTGTATTGAAAATAATAATACTGAGACCAGTTTTCGTAATGAGATTTAACAGCCAGTATGAGATATTCATGCTATGAAAATACAAAGAAGAATGGGCAATTACAGAAGGCCCTACAACCAAATCGGTCACCATTAGCAAGCCTCGTAATTCGAGTGTCGCTTATTAAATTAGGTAACAATCAAATAAATTACTGTTTCTACGAACAATATTCTGTTTGTTTTTGTTTTCTTTCCTTGTTTCGTCGCGTGTTGTTCTACGATTTCACTTTGACTATGAATTATTAAAATAACGAATGTTGCAATGTATTTTATGTTTCTTGTTCAAATTTAAATATTTTGATAGCGATTCAAAGAAGTAACATAGCGTTCTGGGAAGCTTATTTATGTTTTTAAATTTATGGCTTCATCGTTGTTGCAGATATATCACAACTATTTGTTTATTGCATCGCAACTAGATGGCGCTATCTCATTTTTTTAAATCAAAAACAATGTACTTGTAAAGTTTGTGGCAAACAATGCACAATACTAAATAATAATTAAAAGAACATAGATAATTTTAACTTGTATATGTCATGTATGTGAAAAAGTATGAATGTCTTTTTATACTGTATGTAATTATTAATGTAATTGTATTGTATATATATATATATATATATATATATATATATATATTTCCTCTTCCCCTCGGACCTCGGCAATGAGTAGACGTACTCAAGAATATATTTGTTTTTTTGTTTAATTGTTTTAAAGTTAAAATTTTAATCACAAAAATCAAGTTAACAAATTAGGACAACATAAACGTTAGGAGGTGTTGTTAGCTATCGAAGTGTGCAAGTGAAACAAGTGTTGTACGTCACAACTGCGTCTGGCCAATCGGAAATTTCACCGTGGCAGTTAGACAAATCAAGAGGTCGCGGGCGCCGGCTCGACACTGCGGCCATATTGCTATCGATGCATACAGGCGCAACAGGTGATTTACTTCAACGTACTGAACATTGAATATACTATTACGCTACGTCGTCCTCGCTGCGTATGAGTCACTCTATTACTTGCATTGGTCATTGTACAGATAATTAAGGCATTTCTATTGGGTTTTTTATTTTTATTTTGGAATAAAAGTTTAAAAAAGGGGTGTGACTTTATCCTAACTTATTCTTTTGAATAACATGTCACGCTTATCTATGCTTGGTACTAGTATCTCTGCCTCTGACTCGGATCTCATACGTAATATTCGTGACGATAAAAAAGTCGCGACTAAACGCAGAAAATTAGGAAGAGGTGACCTAGATGATTTTACTGACTTTCGCTCAGAGATTAGAGATATGATTGAGAATCTAGCCATAAGTCAAAATAAGAGGCTTGATGCTCTGGAACAACAAATATCGAACATCGTACAAGGGTCTAGTCTGGATATTGAAAAGTCTATTCAGATGGTTTCAGGACAGATCGATTCCTTGCAACTCAAGATAGAAAATCTGGAAAAGGATAGAAAATGTCTTAAAATTGAAATGTCTGCTCTTGAGGAAAAATGTGAAGATCTGGACAGAAATATGAAAAAAACAAGTATAGAAATACGGAACATCCCGAAAAATAAATTTTCCAATAAAACTGAATTATTAAATGCGATCAACTCCCTAGCCAAATGCTTGGACTTGGAAATATCATCAGTAGATTTACGTGATATTTACCGTTACACTAATAAGCGCCAAGATAGAGATATTATTGTTGTAGAATTTAACAATACCCTGATCAAACATAAGTTGCTGGACGCAATGAAAGTTAAAAATAAAGCAAGGATAAATTTAAATGCAACTTCACTTGGCATACATAATGATAATTCGTATATATATATTTCAGAACTTTTAACTACTAAAATGAAGCGCCTCCATTTTCTAGCTAAAGACTTAGCCAAAACTCATGGATATGCTTATTGCTGGACGTCAAATGGAAAAGTGTACTTGCGAAAACAAGAAGGAGCTGCATATATATTAATTAAAAATGAGCAACAGTTAAAGGACATTAAAAATAACATGTGACTAATTTTTATTGTAATACTACTGTTTCTATTGAAAAATTATTTTTGTAAGTTGTTTAGAATTAGTTATGCCTCGTATAAGCTTAGTAATATATATTTTGCCAACTTTAAGATTAAATATCTCATATAAATTTTATACAGTTACACATCTTATGTACTTCTTCACTACATATACATACACTATACATTACTTATTTACTACAAACATTTCTGACGCATACAGATATAATTATAAATCCCTATACTCTAAGTATACAATTGTTACACATAGTATATATTACGTTTTGACTATCACATTTACCTATTATGTTTCTCTAAAGCTCTCGACATGTAATTTGTGTCATATAAATGCATCAATACTTCCTCTCATAAACACAGGCAAAACAAAAAATCTGTTACTAATTTTTTCTTATGTTTTAGTCTGGATGAAATCAAAAACCTCTTCTAGTGAATATATATCCAGATCCCCTGTCTCACTTTCCCCCAATAATAATGAATAATATATTTACTACTATTTCTAATATTGATAATATGTCCTTTTCAAAAGTGATAGAATGTACTCCAGAGGAATGTAAAGATTATTTGTATCCCTCCAACAGATCTTTTAATATTCTTACACAAAACATCAGAAGTATTGGTTGCAATTTTAATAGTTTTACAAGTTTATTAAATAGAATTCACTCTGAGCCAGATATAATTGTTTTGACTGAGTGCTGGCTATCCTGTAATAAAATATTCCCTTACTTAGACCATTATACTACAACATCCACAGTAAATAACACTAACCAAAACGATGGAATAATATTGTACATTAAAAACAATTTGTGTTGCAACACTTATGAACCATCCTTTTCCGAAGGTAACTGCCTGGTGTCAACTATTAATGACTATATTACTCTTATATCTATTTATCGCCCACCGTCGTTCCGCAATATTGAAGTATTTTTACAGTCACTTAATAAGTTACTAGTCGACCTTAGTAAAACTAAACATATTATTATTACTGGCGATATGAATATAGACGTGTGTCCAAAAAATACCTATGACAATAGCACAAGTGACTATCTTAATTTAATGGCTTCACATGGTTTTTTGCCAAGTTACACGCTACCAACAAGATTAGAAAGTTGTTTAGATCATGTCTTCATCAAATCTAATCTCAAAACCACAGTAGCTATTATCCGAAATAGTGTGACTGATCATGATTCTATATGGACATCTTTAATAACAAAACAATCTTCATTGATAAAAAATCGGGATCGTTATATAGTGAAAATAGATTATGATAATATTAAAAAAGATATTGCAGCAACTGATTTTCAGCCAGTCTTAGACTCGCTAGACTGTAATGAAGCTACAAATCATCTAACTACCACTATATCTAAGATTATACATAAAAATAGTCGCAAAATTAAAATATCATATCGTAAAATACCAATTAAACCATGGATGACGCCGGGTTTATTGAGGTGCATCAGAAACAGAGATAAAATGCACGCAAAATTGAGAAAAACACCTGATAACGATATATTAAAAGCAACCTATAAAAGATATCGAAATTTCTGCAATAATCTTCTAAGAAAATTAAAACATATATATGAACGGTCAGAACTAGAAAAAAATAAAGATAATCCTAAAAAGATATGGGAAGTGATCAATTCTATTACTAATCTAAAACATAAAAACAGTGTACCATGTGAATTACTCATGTCGCCTTTTCCGTTAGATACCGCGAATAAATTAAACCACCATTTTGTTAATGTAGGGAAAAACTTATCTCAAAATATTATAACAGACACAAATTACAAATACCATAATATTAAATCCACATGTTCATCACTTGTACTTTTGGAAACCAATTTGACTGAAGTAGTATCACTAATCAACTCGTTAAAAAACACAAATTCTGTAGGCTGTGACAATATATCAGCAAACATTGTAAAACAAAACAAGGAAGTATTAGCAGGACTACTTGTCCATATCTGTAACTTGTCTATTAATAATGGTTGCTTTCCTGTAGCGTTCAAAAAATCTATAATCACACCAATATTCAAAAGCGGGGACAAAACTGACTTCAACAATTATCGACCAATTTCAATATTCAAGATTCTGTTATCGCAACCCCTGTTACAAACGGCGAACACGGGTTCACAGGCGGCGCTTTGCTTATCTCCTCCCTATAACATAGTGGGACGAGGGAGTCGGGGGACCTTCCCGACGAGCCACACCCAGTACTGTGGTGTGCTTTAGTCTCAGGGACCACCCCTCCTTGTCGGCTTGCATCGAGGTTATCACGTGGTGCCTCATTATGATGCGGAGGGACGCTGGAAGGTTTAGTGGGTTGTCTAGCGGTCGGTGCTTGCAAGCTATAACGGTCCCCCGGGGCCTGAGGATATGCGCAAATACATTACCCTAGCGTTGTCAAAAAAAAGGTCTCAATCGGATTACCTCTGGCTAAAAAAAAGGAGTCAGCAGTAAGCTAGATTCGGTTGTATTCCATCACATCACGGCCTCTGTGGTTGAGTGGGCTAAGCCTTTGCCAGCCTACCTCACTGCAAGGCAGAGGCTCCGGTTCGATTCCTGGTATAGTAAATTTCGGAAACATATTTCTCCCTTATTTACCATGGTGTGGGTGTCTAGGATCGGGCCCCAGAGTGGTCCGTTGTATATTACCCATAACACAAGCGTAACTTGCTTAATTTGGGGATATACAATGTGTATGTCCGTCTGCCGATTATGAATAAATATGAAACTAGAAATATGATAAAATATGACAATAACTGCCTTCCTCCTCCTTAATTTGAGCTATAATAATCTTCCACGAGTCTATTCAAAATAGGCAGTGATTTGGCTAGCTTTATATTGACAGACAGCGCGTTCCAAAGACGAACTGCTTGGTGTATTGAAAATAATAATACTGAGACCAGTTTTCGTAATGAGATTTAACAGCCAGTATGAGATATTCATGCTATGAAAATACAAAGAAGAATGGGCAATTACAGAAGGCCCTACAACCAAATCGGTCACCATTAGCAAGCCTCGTAATTCGAGTGTCGCTTATTAAATTAGGTAACAATCAAATAAATTACTGTTTCTACGAACAATATTCTGTTTGTTTTTGTTTTCTTTCCTTGTTTCGTCGCGTGTTGTTCTACGATTTCACTTTGACTATGAATTATTAAAATAACGAATGTTGCAATGTATTTTATGTTTCTTGTTCAAATTTAAATATTTTGATAGCGATTCAAAGAAGTAACATAGCGTTCTGGGAAGCTTATTTATGTTTTTAAATTTATGGCTTCATCGTTGTTGCAGATATATCACAACTATTTGTTTATTGCATCGCAACTAGATGGCGCTATCTCATTTTTTTAAATCAAAAACAATGTACTTGTAAAGTTTGTGGCAAACAATGCACAATACTAAATAATAATTAAAAGAACATAGATAATTTTAACTTGTATATGTCATGTATGTGAAAAAGTATGAATGTCTTTTTATACTGTATGTAATTATTAATGTAATTGTATTGTATATATATATATATATATATATATATATATATATTTCCTCTTCCCCTCGGACCTCGGCAATGAGTAGACGTACTCAAGAATATATTTGTTTTTTTGTTTAATTGTTTTAAAGTTAAAATTTTAATCACAAAAATCAAGTTAACAAATTAGGACAACATAAACGTTAGGAGGTGTTGTTAGCTATCGAAGTGTGCAAGTGAAACAAGTGTTGTACGTCACAACTGCGTCTGGCCAATCGGAAATTTCACCGTGGCAGTTAGACAAATCAAGAGGTCGCGGGCGCCGGCTCGACACTGCGGCCATATTGCTATCGATGCATACAGGCGCAACAGGTGATTTACTTCAACGTACTGAACATTGAATATACTATTACGCTACGTCGTCCTCGCTGCGTATGAGTCACTCTATTACTTGCATTGGTCATTGTACAGATAATTAAGGCATTTCTATTGGGTTTTTTATTTTTATTTTGGAATAAAAGTTTAAAAAAGGGGTGTGACTTTATCCTAACTTATTCTTTTGAATAACATGTCACGCTTATCTATGCTTGGTACTAGTATCTCTGCCTCTGACTCGGATCTCATACGTAATATTCGTGACGATAAAAAAGTCGCGACTAAACGCAGAAAATTAGGAAGAGGTGACCTAGATGATTTTACTGACTTTCGCTCAGAGATTAGAGATATGATTGAGAATCTAGCCATAAGTCAAAATAAGAGGCTTGATGCTCTGGAACAACAAATATCGAACATCGTACAAGGGTCTAGTCTGGATATTGAAAAGTCTATTCAGATGGTTTCAGGACAGATCGATTCCTTGCAACTCAAGATAGAAAATCTGGAAAAGGATAGAAAATGTCTTAAAATTGAAATGTCTGCTCTTGAGGAAAAATGTGAAGATCTGGACAGAAATATGAAAAAAACAAGTATAGAAATACGGAACATCCCGAAAAATAAATTTTCCAATAAAACTGAATTATTAAATGCGATCAACTCCCTAGCCAAATGCTTGGACTTGGAAATATCATCAGTAGATTTACGTGATATTTACCGTTACACTAATAAGCGCCAAGATAGAGATATTATTGTTGTAGAATTTAACAATACCCTGATCAAACATAAGTTGCTGGACGCAATGAAAGTTAAAAATAAAGCAAGGATAAATTTAAATGCAACTTCACTTGGCATACATAATGATAATTCGTATATATATATTTCAGAACTTTTAACTACTAAAATGAAGCGCCTCCATTTTCTAGCTAAAGACTTAGCCAAAACTCATGGATATGCTTATTGCTGGACGTCAAATGGAAAAGTGTACTTGCGAAAACAAGAAGGAGCTGCATATATATTAATTAAAAATGAGCAACAGTTAAAGGACATTAAAAATAACATGTGACTAATTTTTATTGTAATACTACTGTTTCTATTGAAAAATTATTTTTGTAAGTTGTTTAGAATTAGTTATGCCTCGTATAAGCTTAGTAATTATATTTTGCCAACTTTAAGATTAAATATCTCATATAAATTTTATACAGTTACACATCTTATGTACTTCTTCACTACATATACATACACTATACATTACTTATTTACTACAAACATTTCTGACGCATACAGATATAATTATAAATCCCTATACTCTAAGTATACAATTGTTACACATAGTATATATTACGTTTTGACTATCACATTTACCTATTATGTTTCTCTAAAGCTCTCGACATGTAATTTGTGTCATATAAATGCATCAATACTTCCTCTCATAAACACAGGCAAAACAAAAAATCTGTTACTAATTTTTTCTTATGTTTTAGTCTGGATGAAATCAAAAACCTCTTCTAGTGAATATATATCCAGATCCCCTGTCTCACTTTCCCCCAATAATAATGAATAATATATTTACTACTATTTCTAATATTGATAATATGTCCTTTTCAAAAGTGATAGAATGTACTCCAGAGGAATGTAAAGATTATTTGTATCCCTCCAACAGATCTTTTAATATTCTTACACAAAACATCAGAAGTATTGGTTGCAATTTTAATAGTTTTACAAGTTTATTAAATAGAATTCACTCTGAGCCAGATATAATTGTTTTGACTGAGTGCTGGCTATCCTGTAATAAAATATTCCCTTACTTAGACCATTATACTACAACATCCACAGTAAATAACACTAACCAAAACGATGGAATAATATTGTACATTAAAAACAATTTGTGTTGCAACACTTATGAACCATCCTTTTCCGAAGGTAACTGCCTGGTGTCAACTATTAATGACTATATTACTCTTATATCTATTTATCGCCCACCGTCGTTCCGCAATATTGAAGTATTTTTACAGTCACTTAATAAGTTACTAGTCGACCTTAGTAAAACTAAACATATTATTATTACTGGCGATATGAATATAGACGTGTGTCCAAAAAATACCTATGACAATAGCACAAGTGACTATCTTAATTTAATGGCTTCACATGGTTTTTTGCCAAGTTACACGCTACCAACAAGATTAGAAAGTTGTTTAGATCATGTCTTCATCAAATCTAATCTCAAAACCACAGTAGCTATTATCCGAAATAGTGTGACTGATCATGATTCTATATGGACATCTTTAATAACAAAACAATCTTCATTGATAAAAAATCGGGATCGTTATATAGTGAAAATAGATTATGATAATATTAAAAAAGATATTGCAGCAACTGATTTTCAGCCAGTCTTAGACTCGCTAGACTGTAATGAAGCTACAAATCATCTAACTACCACTATATCTAAGATTATACATAAAAATAGTCGCAAAATTAAAATATCATATCGTAAAATACCAATTAAACCATGGATGACGCCGGGTTTATTGAGGTGCATCAGAAACAGAGATAAAATGCACGCAAAATTGAGAAAAACACCTGATAACGATATATTAAAAGCAACCTATAAAAGATATCGAAATTTCTGCAATAATCTTCTAAGAAAATTAAAACATATATATGAACGGTCAGAACTAGAAAAAAATAAAGATAATCCTAAAAAGATATGGGAAGTGATCAATTCTATTACTAATCTAAAACATAAAAACAGTGTACCATGTGAATTACTCATGTCGCCTTTTCCGTTAGATACCGCGAATAAATTAAACCACCATTTTGTTAATGTAGGGAAAAACTTATCTCAAAATATTATAACAGACACAAATTACAAATACCATAATATTAAATCCACATGTTCATCACTTGTACTTTTGGAAACCAATTTGACTGAAGTAGTATCACTAATCAACTCGTTAAAAAACACAAATTCTGTAGGCTGTGACAATATATCAGCAAACATTGTAAAACAAAACAAGGAAGTATTAGCAGGACTACTTGTCCATATCTGTAACTTGTCTATTAATAATGGTTGCTTTCCTGTAGCGTTCAAAAAATCTATAATCACACCAATATTCAAAAGCGGGGACAAAACTGACTTCAACAATTATCGACCAATTTCAATATTGCCTACTTTTTCAAAAATACTTGAAAG